>JBBPOH010000583.1:0-12056 GCA_038091335.1 Phylloporus arenicola | reverse complement strand
GGGCAATAGGTTCACCTTGCTTTTTGAATAGTCGGGTGTCGGCAATGTACCAACTCATGGCTCCTTTTAGACTCTCCCCGTCCATCTTTGAAGCTTGCATCGCTGCCTTGAGTAGTATCCGAAGCATCAAATTAGTGGGGGGAACAAAGTACAACGATGTTAGGTGAGTCCAGATATAAAAAATTGCGTCCGGACGACGGATTCGGAGGAGGGAAGTAAAGAGCGTGTGGATCGGGTGAACTTTAAGGTAGGGAGAGATCAATGTTCGAGGTGGGCTGGACTGGGAGGATAAGGCTGTCACTTCCTCAATATCCCGCTTGACGGCTTCCTCAAGTAGATAGACAACCTCCTCGGGGCGTCCGCTCTGAACGAGCACGTCGATTCCCACACAGAGGGCTTTTCTATCTATCCTCATCTCGTTTTCGACATTGCCCTTGCCCCGTGCGGCGACGACCTCGTTGACGAATTCGTCCCACAGCTTTTCTGCCTCGTCCAGAGCATTCCGCCGCAACAAACCTTGCATGAGGACGATGTATGTTGCCCTAGTTGGCTTGTAAGCATCAGTTCCTTCCTTAGTCGCCTTGAAAAGGTCAAGCAAGAAACTGGCAGAGAGAGTTCGGTCGTGAGCACCAGCATGGAGTGCTGTAGTCCAGTCATAGATGTCAATGTTTGACTTGATGGATGTATCGGGGTGGGGTAAAGGAGAGGGAGATTTTGAGAAGTCAAGCTTAAGCAAATGGTGGAAGTATCGGAAGGCAGACAGACGGTCATACCGCATGGAACGGAGGTATTGGGTATTAGCCTTGTGAGCCGTCCCTTGTACAACCTTTTCGTCCGTGTCGATGTCGTCCTCGGTGGTATATGGCGGGGCAATCCCATTGTCCAGACATTGCTTCCTGATGGTATGGAGGTAATGCGCGCTTGATTGCACGTTGCCCAATGATGCGTACGCTCGCAGCCATGCTTCTGACCTCTTCGTTGTGGTGGGGATGGAACCACGGGGGCGAAAATAATCCAACAATCGCGGTGAGCGAAAATTGTCCCTGATGAGTACCCTTTCGGTATCTGGCCAAAGGACCAAACCTCTGTTCTCCATCTCTCTCAACACGTCAAGGGCGACATCTGCGGCAACTCGTGACCTATCAGCGAGTGAAATAGCCTGGAGGAGCATGTTGAAGTGGAATGATTTGTAGGTATGCGAATGCGGAGGAAGGTCGATCAAGTGCGATGTGAGTGGTCGAAGGAGGGATACAAGTGAAAAATAGGCAACGGCGTGGGCTGTGAGGATAAACAATGGTAGTGCGTGGAACTTGTCGATGGGTGGACGAGGTGATGAGATGGACGTGAGAGGGAATGCGAGATCGTACAAGGCTAACTGAGCGTCGCTCGGGGATCTGATTTTGTGCGACGCGAGAGCAAGGACGACCCATGACGGGGTCTGACGCGAGTCGTACTCGGCGTGGTTTCGATGTAAAATCTCAAGCGCACGTTCAAAGGTGGGCGAGTACACGACAGGGCTCCACCGGGCCCAATCGTCGGGTGTTACGCCGCTGCGCTGGAGGGTATCGCGTAGGGCGGGATCATGTCGGTCAGCATAGCGCAAAAGAGGTACGAGCTCCCAGATAGGTTTCTTGGTTATCTTGTGGGCAATCTTGGAGAATCCGAGGGTGCGCTGCTCAAGCGGTGCGACGGTGAGCAGGGACGAGATACATCGGGACTGAGTTCGACGCGCCCGACGCGAAAGACTCTGCATGGACTGTTGTTGTGTTAGTTGTAAACCAAGTTTTAAAGACAAACATACAGTACTTGCTCGTCGTCGTCAACGACGTCGGCGACGCGTGGAACGCCACAATGACAACACAACCAAACATGGAGCGGCTTTCACGCTCCGCTGTTTTCACTGCTCGGCCTTCCTTGCTCCCAACCACAACTTTGTCGGGGAAAAAAAGACGAGCAATGCCGCGCATTCTCTTTGTCAGTGGTTTCCATCCTTCTACGCGCGCTCGCGACCTCGCCTACGAGTTCGAGCGGTATGTATTTCCTGACCGACTTTTTTCCGGAAAATTTAAGCCATTTCTGCAACAGCTACGGTCCTCTCGTGCGATGCGACGTACCAGCACCACGTAACCCGCACGCCAGTTCCAATCCGTAAGTATTTCCCGAAATTCGCTTCAACCGCTTGCCCTATCTAGTCGACGCGTGCGCTCCACGAACGAGACCTCGCGGTGCCCCGTCGTCACACCAGAATACGAACGCGAGCGAGACCTGACCATTGTCGATATCGATCCTCTATCTCGCGAGTGTCGTCGTTCGCTACCGTTGGCGCTACGTTCGAGTCGCACGGAGAAAACGTGCCTTCGGTTTCATCATTTCGTCCTTGCGCTTCGATTTATCGCGCTTTCGCGTATTACAAACCATCTTCGAACGATCGCTCAATCTCGCGTCTCGTAGCTATGCTTTCGTCGAATTCCGCAGTCAGCGTGACGCCGAGGACGCTTATTATGATATGTGAGCCTCATCCTCGGTCCTCCACTTGCTCACCTGATGGTGCTTCAAAGGCACGGGAGATACTTTGAGGGTTCGCGGTTGAGTATCCAGGTCAGTGCTTTGCCTGGAGTGTACTTTCTTGGCTCATGTCATGTCAGTGGGCCAAAAATCCACCCTCCTCGGTTTGGCGTTATGATAGGCGTTCTCCTCCTCACCGTTCGAGCGGCCGTGATCGTTCTCGTAGCCCTCGTCGTCGCCCCGAGCCCCGCGACGACCGCGATTACCGCAGCAACGGTGTCGACAGGGAAAGGGATTTGCCCGATAGAGACCGCGACAACCGGGATGGAAGGGATAGAAGGAGACGCAGCAGGTCCCCCGACAGAAGGCGGAGCCCCTCGCCTGCTGACAGGAGGAGGACAGATGACAGAGACCGGAGTGCGAGGACCCCTCCTATGGAGGACGTCAAAAAAGACGTCGACGAACGTGAAAGGGAGAGGGCCCCTGCTCAGACACCTCCTTATGAGCACTGAGTCTTGTCCGCGATTTGGTTCGTACTCAGCTTCGAATTTCTTGTCGCTCGCTGTGGTTATTATGCACGAAAGTTTGAGTCGTGTCGTACATAAACTTCTGAATATAGTTGCGTAATAAACCTCGTTCATTTTGTCCTCGAACGGCCACGATGCAGCATTCACGACGAGTGCCAACGATTGACGACCTCAAGGTAGGCCTTGGTGCATATCCAGCGAACACTAACAGACTTGGCGGGCAGGTTAAGCTATGTTACATCTGTCGTGAGGAGGAACGCTACGACGGTACTTGATTCCAGCCTACTTTTGCCACGTCAGCTCACATCGCTCATTAGCCCCAGGAAGTCCACCGCGTACTTGGACGCATCCATGCACATGCACTCTGATCGCCCACGAATCGTGTCTCCTTCGTTGGATCCAGTCTTCCCAATCCAACCGGTCGCGCGCTTCAAACGCCCTCAAGTGCCCCCAATGCAGCAGTTCCTACGAATTGACGAGCTCGAACCCGCCTCTGCTCCGCTGGCTGAATATGGGAAACAGGGGTCTGTCCATCATCGGGAGAATCGTCAGCCTGGGCAGTTTGACCGTCGTCATCTTCAGTCTCGGCACCGGTGTGTCCGCCAGCCTGATCCCATCCTCCAAGCAATTCTCATGCTTTGTCAGGCATGTATATCCTGAGTACTGCGTATGGGGCATATGCCGTCCGTGAATTCCTCGGCGCCGAGTGGGTAGCTACATTTGGTTGTGTCCACCGCGCTGACGCCGCCTCGTACCAGAATGTTTGACATACTTTTGACCGACGATCCATCCAACTGGCCCTGGCATAGCTTTATCAACCTCCCGCTGATCCCCCTCGCCCTCATCTTTTCCCGCCTCCCTCTCAGATCCAATGTGACCCCGCTTATTCCGCTGATGCTTGCATGGCCGACGAGTACGCCTGTCGCGGGGGATGCCGTGAACAAGTTTGGCGCGCCGAGCGCGGATATGTTGAGCGGTGCATCTGCCAAAGACCTATTCCCGCTCCTCCCGCACTGGCCCCCACCCCCGTTCATTCTCGGCCTGTTCGTCTTTCCGGTCGTACGAGAAGGGTACAAGCGGCTATTGTCGCATTTTTCCAAATGGGTGCTTGGGTCGACGGCTGGAGCAGGCGAAGAGCACGGACAGGGACCGCGGCGCGAGATGCACCGGGTACTTTTGGGCGCGGTCGCCGAAGATGAGCCGTTCCTCCGGATCCGCGTCAACGCCCACGTGGACGAAGAGGATGCACCAGTCCAAGGACGGCGCGCGAACCGGGCTGCCAGGCCCAACGGGAATGGAAACCGGGATGGCGAGGACGCCGAGGACGATGCGGGGGACGTGGCTGCCGCGGCCGAGGACACGATCCGCGTCTCTGGGACGTCCATTGGGCGGTTGATCGGCGGGGCGTTGATCATACCACGGATATCCTCGTTGATGGGTTCGCTGCTTTTTCGCCTGTCCAAGCACTCGGTGTTGTTGCGCAGGTTTTTGGCGATTCGGCCGCTGTTGCGTGCTGAACGGATTGGGCCGCTTGGCCTGACGACGGGGCGGCCGATCGGGACGGGTCTTGGGGGGCTGCTTGGTACGCGTGCGGTGCCTGGGGAGACGGCCTTGTTGAGAAAGTTGGGCGTGGCGGGTATGTTGGGGTTGAGCGTGGCTTGGCGGGGTACGTATGCCTGGGCGGAATGTGATCCCGTTTGGTACGTTTGTTGTTCGTCTCTTTTCTCGTGGGCTGACCGTGCTCGGCAGGTGGCGGAACTCGTTGGGCCTTGGGTTGTTTACGATCGTAAGCCTTTTTTTCCGTGTTCATGAGTGACCTTGACTGACGGGGTGACAGGCCAAGGATTGTCTACACCTCCTTCATCTCTATCTTACGAAACGGGAGCTGGAGAGCCGGCGGGTGAAGAATCGGTCGTTTGAAGGTGTGGACATTCGCGAGCTCGACCTCATTGATCCGCCGGCGCACATATGAAGGGCAGTTTTTCGCTTTTAAGTTTTCTTGTTATGAAATGAGCCATGTTTTCTTGGAATATGTACAATGCATGACATTTTCTGTTGTCTACTCTGACATCGTTCTAGTCAAAAAATGGTATTTTTATCTGAGTGACAAGGTGACCGTTGGCTCCTCAAGGACCCACTATAGCGACTCGGGCTTACCACGCCATCTGCGAAACATCACGCGTAGCTTGTATACAAGCAGAAGCAGTCCGTGTGCATTCTTCTATGACACGTATGTAGAAGCCACAAACCATGGATGCACGACTCAAGAGAGGATGGTGTAGGCGCGAAAATACCAACGAGTAGCACCACATCATTCAGTCCAGCTCTAACACCGTTCCTCGTTGTACGCTTCCCCAACCTATATCAGAGCGATTCAACAAACCGTTTTCAGATCGAGAACACCAAAACGCACCAACGAGCCGCCAGTGTTTCTCAATCCGTCGTGACAGCGCCACCTTTTCGCCGACCTCGGTGCACGCAGGCGACGTGAGCTGGATCTTGGCAAGGTCGCCCTTGACGCTCAAGACGCGCCCGCCCGTGGACGTCGACCCAATGTTGATGAGCAACAGCTCGTTCTTGGTCAGCTTGGACACCTTGGTCTGTTTCTTGTCTTCTGTGCGTACACCGAGCAGTCGGCGGAGCAAAAAGAGGCTGATTTCGAGTTCTGTGGGCAAGCTGTGAGGGGCGGAAGGAAAAAAGACAGGACGAGACCATACCTGTGTACACCTTTGGAAGCTTGCCGACAGCGCCCAAGACTTGTCCCACCAGCCGATCCGCACGGCAGAGCGTCGGGTCAATCTTGGTTCCGACACCGATCAAGCCACCGGGGACAGCAAACGACAGGTGGTTGCTCTCGGCGTGCAACGAAACGATCTTGCTAAAGATGGGTTTGCATCTATTTCTTCCCGCGCTGTCCTTGGTCACGATTCCGGGTCTAATCTCGACTTCTTGGCCAAGGTGAAGAACGCCGGTGAGGATGGAGCCACCGGCGACGCCGCCTTTCAGTTCGTCCACTTCAGCACCGGGTTTGTTCACGTCAAAGGAACGGATGACGATGAGACGCGGGTCGGTAGTAAAATCTCGGATCGGGATCGGGATGCGTTTAACAATGTATTCATTGACGGCGTCGATGTTGTATTTCAACTGGGCAGAAATAGGCACGATGGGTGAGGATTCTGCAACGGTGCCTAACGAGCGCGATCGATATGTCAGCGGAAGGATATATAACGAGAAGAGATGGCACGCCTTTAACGAATGCCTCTATGCTCTTTTGATGTTCCAATGCCTGTGTCTCCTTTATCAAGTCGACCTTGTTTTGGAGGATGATGATGTTCTCTAGTTTCATGATTTCCACGGCGGCAAGATGTTCTGATGTTTGAGGCTGAGGGCAAGTTTCATTTCCGGCGATAAGCAACAGTGCGGCGTCCATGACAGCAGCGCCGTTAAGCATTGTTGCCATCAGAATGTCGTGTCCTGGGCAATCGACAAAGGAGACGTGTCGAACGAGTTTCATGCGGTGACCACAGCCAGGTCGTTCGCATGGTGGATTGTCCTCTTTATCTGAGCGATACGATCGGTAGCAACCCGGCCGGGGGCATGCTTCGTTCTCGCATTTATAAATCTAACGTGGTGTAGCCAAGTGCGTCGAGATGCAGAGAAGGCAGGCGCACGAACCTTGGCGTTGGCATAACCAAGTTTAATAGTGATGTTCCGCACGAGTTCGTTTTTGAATCGAACGGTCATTACCCCAGATATAGCTTTCACGACCGTGGATTTACCGTGTGCGACATGTCCGATCGTGCCTATGAGCGTATTGGTAAAAACTCATTCAAGATACTTGGCCAACCCACCTAAGTTGATCGTTGCCTGTAATCACGAGCACACATTCAAAAGACGGAGAAAGAGCGAGAGCGTGTAGACCTACTTGTTTTGAGATGACTTCGGGGGACAATGGTGTGAGTGTCGAAGGATCGACGTCAATCCTGGGTACATCCTCGACGTCGTCGTCTGACTCATCCGAATCGGATTCATCGTGTCGTTTTCGGAGTGTTTCGTCGTCGGACATCGTGGTTTCTTGTACGAGTTCAAGTTGTTCGCGATCTCGCAAGTTTGGTTAGAACAAGACCCCCCCAATAGAGGGGTCATATAGATCAATATGATTAAATATTCAAGTATTTATTCTAGACGTCACTTGGCCAGTGAGCCACATTCATCCAGGGGCCATGGCCAGTGCGCCATTGGGTTTGAATCTGCCAAGTTGGTCCTGATACATCGTAACCGTCCCACTTCCCTCCAGGCCTTGAAATGCTTACAGAAGGTAAGCTCAAACAGTCAACGTTGCTCATCACCCAAGTACAATGTCATGTAGCGGACGAAAAATATCCTGGTCAAACGGGCAGTGGTATTCCTCCATCCCCGACCATTGAAAATCCAGGTCAAGTACGCACGCAGCTTCTCTCATTTTTTTCACGGTGCCTCACAACGCCTAGGTCTATCCGAGATCAGACCCCCAAGGTGAGAACCAGCGTTGCCTTTGCAGTTATACATACGCTCACGCTTCGTTCACCCGCAGCCGCGCCATTATCTATCGCACCAGGGACATCTTCCCAGGCCGCTCTACACTCTGTCACGGGGAACCCCTACCTGTTCGAGAATGGGCTTCGCAAGCTGGACATGGCCCTCAGCGATATGATCAGCATCCTGGAGAACGAGGCACCATCGAGCGGCTGCTCAAACGATGGGTTTTCCTATTTAGAGAAATTCAAGGGCTGGAGGATGGAATTGATGGACATGGGACATCCTCAGAGTGGTTTCAGTCGCATGTCCGACCGTAGCGGAGCATATCGATTGCCCAGCGAGGAAGGGGGACTCTTTGTCGAGTAGCAGGGTTGCATCAATTCTACATAGAATGATCTACATCGAGTGATACATTGGAAAACCAAATTTACCAACCGTACACAGCTCACATGTCATGGCTAGCTAGTGATTGTCAAGTACAGCAAAAATGAGAGATAGGCACTGCCTGGTGTGGGGAGGAAAAGGAAATCTTCATCTGCGCATCAGCTGTGCCAACTGACTGTTTCCTGTGCAGAAGATTCCGAAATGCGAGCGCTGGCGCGTCAGCAGCCGTGATGGGACCGGCTTGTCGTCGGTTGGAGTCGGTTGAGTCTGGACTACAGGCCGTGCGGGGTGTTGCTTGTGTACGGGACGAGCGCGACGGGCGGCCGAATCCAGCAAGAGTCTCTTCTTCCGCTTGTCCTGCGTCACTTTAGGGGGGAAGCCATCGGGGGCTGAAAAACCGGATCAGACAAGGCCACGAGCACAAATGACTCCTTACGTGGCATGGACGCAGCGATGTTGTTCAACGGCCATGGTGGCACGCGCAATGGTGCCACTGTACTGGATGGACGTGCAAGCTGTGGTTCCCCCTGTGGTCGCGATCGAATGTTGGTATTTTTCATAAGGTCGGCTATGCCAAGCTGTGCGTAAGGATCGTGATTGCGTCGAATGACCAACTGGGTCGTCAATGGCAAAAGCAGTCTATCCACTCGTTCTAGCGAGGTCAAGTAAATATACTCTATCGATGTAAAGTAGGAATGACGCTTGCCTTGGAGGTCGTTAGAAAACTGGTCCCGGTTCTGGCTGATAATCAAGACGAGAATTCTAAAATATGCCGCTTTGTACGGCTGTAATTTAGGCGAACATGAGGTGAAGAGGTGGAGCTTCACGCCCGCTCTATTGAGCGTTGTTCGTGCCACCTAGCAGTCGGGTGAGACTTCGAGCCACTGAAACAAACAGATGTATAAATATACCTCCATCAACGCAAGCAGCTGTGAACGCGGGTCAGAGATTGGGTGAAGAAGTGAATAAATGAGTGGTAACCTTTCTTCCATGGGATTGAATGTCGGCGTTGGTCAACCGCTCATTGAAGCGACCAAGGTCTTCCGACGCCTCCAGGAAATTTGGGAGTGAAGATAGACGGTGAGCAATATCGATCACGAATTTCTGCAAGGACGTGTATGTAGATAACTGGAGGTGGTCCATGATGGGAAAGAGCGGAGGAAGGAAAGAAATGGGGAGGCTAGTTATAAGTACTGGAGGTGTACAAAGGGTGCGGTATATTCCGATGTGGAACTGCCCACTTGCTACATTGTGTCAGCTAAATCAATTCATTCAATCTGGATGATCGTATAAGGCAGTGGCAATCCAACAGATGCCGAACTCGGCTTACAAATTATGTAATTTACTCATAAACGCGTCTTGCTGTCCACGCGTGGCCATGCAATCCTCCACCCACAGACTCCAGGCGGACCGGCAAAAGCAACTCGAGCTCAGGAAACAGATAGAACGTCTACAAGCACAGCTCGTCGACACCCCAGACGACAATCCATATCTACAATCACCCAAGCGCAAGAAACCAGACGCGACCCTCCTCGCACCCGCCACACCCTCTCCGAGTGAGCCGACAGCGTGATTGCCTGTTGAGGGTCTCATTAGCCAACAGGAAAGAAAAGGAGGACTGAACAGACTGCTAGCCAGGAACGTAAACGACATGCACGTAGTTCATCCAAGTTGGAGCGTCCGCGGCAGCAGAGCGCGCCTTCCGTTCGTGGACCTGACACAGTGCACGTGAAACCAGCACCGTCTAACGTGCTTCATAAACTTGCTGCCTTGCGAACGGGACCCACCTCTCGCCCCGAGCAAATCCCCGTCACACGATCGCTGGATCTCGCTGAGAAACCAAAGGTACCCGAACCTGGCGCACAATCGCAAGCGTTGCAAGAACGTGGCATAGAAACGTCCACCGCGTCCACCTCACTGGCCACCCTACCAAAAAGAGACGAGAATCTCGTGGTAATCGAGGACCTTGAAATGGGACCCACGGATCATAAACCACCCACTGATGACCCTTTGTTTGAGCGCCTCGAACCCAACTCCAGCATCCATCTCCTGTACGTCCATTTTATCATTGAAACGCATTTTATCTTAGTAACATAACGTTAGCTCACGTTCCCTCCCACACGAGGACCTCCAAGAATATCTCCGCGGACGATATTACCTTTCACCTTCGCGACTTTATTCCTGTATTCGACTTCTTCCAAACAAATCTGGATATGATATCCCTGTGGATCGTGACTGGGTTACCATCGCCGTCGTGGCGGAGAGAGGCCCCATCAAACACACTCGGGCACCGGTGGATATCGCTCCCGGGGACGATGACATCAAGTCGGGTAATAACACTGCTTCCCGTAAGAAATCTGGCAAGGGTGGCTTGGAGGGCCAAACAAAGCCCCATGGTAAAAAGTATGTGAGCATGAAACTGATTGATTTCGGGGCGCGTTCTAGGCCTTCTGCATCTGGAGGAAGCTCGGCCATTCGTGGAGACGCATTTTTGACTTTGTTACTCTTCGAGTCGGACGGATTTGATAAGCTCACCGGTGAGACCGGGAAAGTGAAAAAGATCTATCAGGGAGGGAGCAAAGGCGCGTTTGAGGCCATGTCCAAGCTGAAAGAGGGCGATGTTATCGCCCTCCTAAATCCAAAGGTTCTAAAACCTCTCCAGGTTCGTTTTCGTTCTCTAGCTAAATTTTACATCGCTCATTTTTCCTCAGTGTAATGACAAGACACCACACCCTGTGGACAATATCCTCGCAGTTACCCCAGAATCAGCTACCTCGATTGCAATCATCGGACGCGCTCGCGACCTCGGCATGTGCAAGGTGACCAAGAAAGACGGGAAACCCTGTGGAAGTTGGACGGACAAGAGAGTAAGCGATGTTTGTGATTGGCATTTGACGAACGCCGTCCAGAGACAGCGGGCAGGGAGAGCCGAATTTTCTGCCGGGTTTGCTCCTCAATTTTTTCCAATGCTAGATAACGAACATCTGTATAGGACATCGGGTATGATGACTTCTTCGCGGAAGCGTAAACCCGAGTATGACCCCTCTCGTCAGTGGGGTCTCCAACCTGAGCCGACGGCGGGCAGTTCGGTCTACGTTGTCTCTGGGCACGTCGTCGGGGGAGCAACTGGAGATATCTTCACTGGGGAAAAGCTAGGCAGAGAGGCGCAGGAAAAGGCAAAACGGAGGCTCGAACAGGACGCCGATAAAGAACTCAAGATCTTGTTGGATAGAGACAAGGAGGGGATGAGGGCGGTCACGACAGCGAGGGAGGCGGTGGCCAAGATGTTGAACAAGTCTGGGGGCGGCAAGGGGAGAGTAAACGGAAAGAGAGCTGGCAAAGGCAAGGATAAAGCGGTGGAGGTGGAGGAAGACGATGAGAACGAGGAATTGTCGAGCGTGCCTGCGAAAGCGGCGTACTCTGCGAATGTCATCAAGCAACTTGGGTTCGATCCTGCCGCGAAAGCGGGGCGGAAGCGCGTGGAGGACCTTTCCATCCAGAAAAAGGTATGTTTATCGCCGTATCGGATATTTCCTGACCTTGATGTCATTGGATAGCTAGAAGCACTATCTGCGATCCAGCAATCGAGAAAGGACATTCACCTTGCTCGAAGACCGGGGACAAACATACGCTCAGGGGTCTCTGTACCCGCGTTCATGGTTGAGGAAGATGTCATTAACACTGAGGAGCATGATTCTGACCTGGACATTGTATATGGAGAGGATGAGATGGTTGATTTGGACGCTAGTAGTGACGTTTGAATAGACATCACAAACATATATAGCGTAATCACGTACTCATGTATTCCAATCACTCACTAGATCACTGTTCTGTTTTTCGCCGGAATCATTCAATCCTGACTTTTACTAGCATTAAAGGTGGAAACTGTGCGCCTTTTTGGACTTTTAGTTCCCCTCGAGACCCTTCATCCGCCAGCTGTTGAGCCCCTGTTTCTCTTGACGACAGATCGCCTTCGATGCCCTCAGAGCCGGATACAACAAGGCCAAAAATGTCCTTTACATGGCCAGACTTGAAGGGAAATTAGCAGATTTGCACATTTTTTATGAAGGACTCAGTTCACACATGAGTATAGGCAAACCACGAGGTATGGCAACTCTTGCT
>JBBPOH010000582.1:0-12059 GCA_038091335.1 Phylloporus arenicola | reverse complement strand
AGTTATGTATTTTTGGACAGATTATTACCTCAATATGTCGTCGTCGCTGTCAATATCATCAGCTTTCATGGCGCTTTGCATCGTTCTGTCCATGATACCCCACTTTCCTCGCGTTTCGACCACACCAATGACTCGTTGAATGACATGCACATCTGTTATAAAGCTTCCCTTCCGTGCTGTCATATACACATTCTCTTTCGATGCATCTTTTCCATTGGTATTCCATGGGGTGATCAGTGCCAGGACGACTCATTGCCCACTGAAATCAGCCAGAAATGCATCATGTGGCAAGTCGATCACCAACAGTTTTTTGAGGTCACCATACCCTAAACTTTTTACCATTCCAGAGTGGTCCTCAAAGATGATTTCATACTATTACCTCCTCTTAGTAGAGTATAGTCAAGTCTCATGTACGCACTTACCTGAATATAACAATTCCTTCGTTCTAACATGCCAGAACGAGTGGAGGTTTCCCTTGTTCAGAAGCTGTCTCCACCATTACAATTCTGAACTTTCCAGCATAGTAACCTGGCATTTGCAGCGAAAGGTGATGTTTCACCTCGGAGTCGCGTTTTCCTAAGACTTGCCCAAGGTAACAACTGATTTTTGCCAGCAACTCTGGTCTCAGTTCCGAGATTTTCTTGTATGGCGGTTGGATAATGTGATCACTATCTATTGAAATTTAGCATCTCATCAAATGACTAAGGGCACCGTAACTTACAGTTTTCAACGGCACATTCATTCCCAACTGGGCCATCATTCTCAACGACTCCAACCAGTTGCAGCTCATCCACGAGATCGAACTGTACCTTGAGCTGTTCCAGGTAGACCATATGAAGAAGTGACCTACTTAAGCTACTCCAGGGGTGAACGCGACTCTTTAGACTGCATTGAAGCAGCCAGCAGAACCTCTCCATATAGAAAGTCCACGTCGTCCAAACTGGACCACATACTCTGATTCCCTCTGCAATATGGAGTAAGCCATGGATTGTCAGGGTGCAAGCTGAGAGGCGCTCTGCACGATACTGATAGTAATACCTGTTTGACTATTTTCAGATATTTTGCAGTTGGTGATAAGAGCATGTGTGTACCGTTCGTATCCCCTTACCCATTCAATCAACTGGTCCTCAACTTCATCAACTTCTTTTCAAAGTACAAGGTACTCTGAAGGGCAAAGGGACAAAGGAAATAAGCCCTAGTGGGAATATTCACTAGGATAGTCAACGATAGACTGGTAGTCAAGTTCTCAGTGGTGCAAAAGGACACTGACTGGAGTGGGAACAAAGTGGAAGTGAATTCGTTAGAGGGAGAGAATGTGCTAAACATCTCTCCTTAAGTAATGTCTACATATTGTTTGTACATATGTACAGTAGTTCTAAATGTGAGAGAACGATGAAACAATAGAGACAATAGTAGCCAA
The DNA here is from genome assembly GCA_038091335.1 of Phylloporus arenicola. NCBI lineage: Eukaryota > Fungi > Basidiomycota > Agaricomycetes > Boletales > Boletaceae > Phylloporus > Phylloporus arenicola. The sequence continues at coordinate 10,639 of JBBPOH010000582.1, read as the reverse complement.
TGGCGTAAAAGGAGCTTATCTATTGTATTACTAAACAATAAAGCTTATCGTCCAATGGCAAAAGGTTCTCAGATAAGAACAAGGAGAACCAATCATATACTGTATGAATATCAGCCAATCATGGACAGTGTCCTCTAGTCAAATGACTAGGAGATGTCAAACACTGTTATGACTGGCTCGGGTAGAGTTGGTCGTAGCCTCTCAAGTGTGACTGGGAAGTCACAGGGTCAAGGGTTCAGTCACGATGTGTGACTAACCGGTGGACTTGGGCCTCGTGTTCTAATGATGATGAGGAGAGTGAGATGAGCCTTGGAGTCTAATGCTACCAAGGAGCCGACAAAGGTTACAACCTTTGGTAGGTCGACGAGGGAAGAGAACGAAGAGCAACCGCTTCAAGGTAGCGGCAGGACCTCTAAGGAGTCAAGAGACGAGAGAAGAGGGAAAAGGTGCTTGTATTCTCGGTGTGCCTAGTAGATGTCAAGGTACAAGAGAGGAGATCAAGCGTGAGGGATATACAAATGAGACGAGAGGTATATATACGCCCTAGAGTGGTTTAGGGCAAGTCAAGAAGAGTTCTGTTGGTAAGCATGGAATACGATGGAATCATATGGAATAAGAGATCAGTCAGCAAAGCTATGAAGGAGTAAGCACGATTATGAGATGGGTGAGTAATCGTGAAGTGAAAAGATAGTCCAAGTGTAATAAAAGAAACAAATCATAACAAACACCTTCCGGTGCTTCCGATCGGAACATAGTTCCAGAGTTGAAACCATTGACATTTTCAACACCTGTGATAATGTGTCAAACAATGATGCTATGATTCAAGAGCTGGAAGTACTTGCCGATGGGTTTGCAGGATTGGCCACACATACGCGCTGCTTCCTGCACATCATTAATCTTGTCGCCAAGAGTCTGTTGCACCAATTTGATATGAAAAGGAATGAGCGAGTGAGCGATTTGACTGGATCAGATGGCGAAAGAGAGCTTGAAGATTTGTCAATTGATGATGACGATGACGCACTGAGAGCTACAGATGACGATGAAAGTGAGGACGACTCCATGGAAGGATGGGTTGATGAGATGGATGGGATGAGTGAGCACGACCGCCGTGCATTGGAGCGAAGCATTTAGCCTATCAAGTGCACATTAGCAAAGGTATGCATACTGAAACTTACCTGTCTATGTCATAAAAACCCTCCCCAGCTTCGCAAGTTGGCCTTCTCTATCCCAAAGTCTCCCATCATCTATCTGCCAGCGTGGCAAAAAATCTTGACTGAGTTGCGACAGAAGGAGACATGGCTCCCACAGGATGTGGCAACACATTGGAATTCAATGCTGGATATGCTTGAATACGCATCAAAACACAAGGAGGCAATCAATCAGATTACATCCAGACGAGAGGGAGGATTGCGACGGTTTGAGTTGAGCAAACCAGAGTGGGAAATGCTGGGGCAATTGTGCCATGTTCTGAAGGTGCGGAGTGAGCACGGCAGTAGCAATGTCATAATTCTCACCATGAACCTCTCTCCGTACGGACCATACCTGCAGGTCCTCAAAGAGGGAACCCTCTACTTCTCTCATGCAGCACCAAACCTAGCAGCTGTCATCCCTGCCATGGATATCATCGACAAAGAATTTGTATCATATATTCGTGACCGCAATCTCTCACCCGCTATTCGTGCTGCTGTGTCGCTCTCCAAACAAACGCTCAACAGGTATTATTCCCTTACAGATAACTCCAAGGTATACCGTATCACCATGATTCTTCACCCTCGTCACAAATTAGCTTACTTCAAGAATTCCAACTGGGAGACGGACTGGATCAAGACAGCAGAATCTCTGCTGCACGAGGAATTCGAGCGCTCATACACATCTGCAGAACATACCTCAAACTCGTCAGACTCAGAAATAGAGTTGGGCAAAAAGCCAACCATGGGCAAAGGTAATCTATTTGACAAGATCAACACATTTGCGCCACCAAAATCTAGCGACTTTCGCAGCGAGATTGACCGCTATCTTGCTATGGATGTAGAAAATGTGGAGGACACCTTGAAATGGTGGTACGACCATCGCACAATGTACCCACGTCTCTTACATATGGCCCGGGACTATCTCTCAATTCCACCCACTTTTGTTGATGTCGAACGGCTCTTCAGCCATGGTCGACTGATCCTATCACATGTGCGATCTCGCCTATCAGTCAACTCCACCCGCGCATTGCTATGTCTTGGTGCATGGAGCTTACTCAATCTTGTTCAGACAGAAGATGTGAGGCAGGTCAGTGCATTGCCGGATGTCAAGGGAGATGAGGAAGACCAGGAGGAGGCCTGGAATAGTGTTTTTGTCACCACACTGCAGTAACTAGTTATATTTGGTCTACCTGTAGGGTATCTAGAGTACGGGTGTCAATGTGGGTACTCTTTATACATACCCAAGGCTAATCTGGCACCCTTGTTGTGGGTACGGGTGTATGCGTGGGTACAGGTACGGGTATCACCACAGCCACCCGGGGGTATACCCCTGCAGTTGCCTAGTCTGCACAGCAAGTAAATAGTAACATCACCATCAAATTAATAATAATAATAAACAACCTTGAAGCTTGAAGTATAACAGACCAAAAGGTTCATCTAACAAGCACGTGGAGTTTCAGGAAGGTTGGGAAGGGTTTGTGCCATAGTTGGAACTCCATTGTGTAGCGGCCGTAGTAAAGCTGGCAGACCCACCATCAGCTTGTTTCAACACTGAAAGAAAGCAAAAGTATTCAAACTTACACCGTCTCCCAAGACCCAGAAAATGGCATCCAACAGTGTTCCACATATGCTGAGTAGGTTCAGCTGAATCAGCCAAAGGAGTCCAGACTACAACCTTTGAAATCATCAAATCAATATGAATTCTGAAAGTTTCAGTAAAGAAACCCATACCAAGGTGTGCGCCCAGCGCTGGTCGGCATCATCTCTATATGCACCCATATGGACTGCACTCGCTGTGTTGTGGTCTATGATGCAATATCTGCACCTTTATTCCACCACATTTTCAAGTGGTCCCACCACATTTTTTGAGTAGTCTGCTGTGTTTTTTTTGGAGTATCCACCACATTGATTGAGTAGTCTGTCACATTTAAAAAAATAGACCCACCATGTATTTTAAAATGTCATTCATTGCATGTAGTACAGACTACACTAGATTTTCCACTCGGTGCAACACAATAAACTGGGTTGAGAAAGCAAGCTAGGTGGTGATGAGGCAGTGGAGAAAAGATCAAAGAAAATGTGTAGCTGCTATATGATCTGTTGTAGGTCCACAAGGGCCGAGGCGCGTCTACGGAGGCCGAAAAGACGATAGCTAGGGAGACGGACAACTTGGTGGAGGATTATGCGGGCTAACAATGGTAGTAAGGTATCTGAGATGGAAAACGCAGAGGAAGGCCAGGACAAGGGGAGACCTGTGCCTGCGCAGTGTGTACGCACAGTGGCGAGCACGCCAGCCTGGCGCAGGAGTGGAATGGCGGCGAAGCGGGCATTCCAAAAGCGTGCAGCTGGTGCGGGTGGGTGCACGTCTGACTCGCACTGTCGTGTCATTGAACACGTGCAGGTGCGGTAGGCAGACCTGTGGGTAAAACCCGGGCACGTAAACGTTCAACAGAGGCCGGGCCGTGCGTGTGTGCATGTCTTGTGCACTTCCACTGGGGCGTGCAGCATGCGCGCACACTCACGCATCCCCGCCACTTGCATGCACTCTCTCGCCCTCATGCCCACTTTCATTGCTACCACTTTTCCCCACCTTTTCCCGCCCTTCCTCCACACGTGGAAACAATGGACAGCGACTGCTGCATATCCTGCTCCGCCCTCCTGACCAGACGACGCGGTGATTGCGCCCCTGCCGACCTGACTCGACACACCTGTCTATCACAGAGGCCATGGTCGATCCCCAGCCCCAGCCCGATGTCGATGCCAGAGATGCACCCGCCTTCAATTACCTGAGTCCAGCGCCGAGACATCCTGGGCTACCCACGCCATACGCGCTCCGGCAGAACAGCGTGACGACGACCTCACATATGTCCATGTCAGGCCTGTTTGACTTCCCATTGCCACCAAGTACGCGGTCAGATGATGCAGGACCACTGCTTTGCCCTTCGCACGCATGCCTGTCGGGAGGCCCTGCAAACATGACAGGTGACGTTGTCGTCACCTGTCTTATATGCAGTGTCTCCAGACGAACGACAAGGTGGAAAAATAGGCTCCACCCACCATGGGGAATTCTCTATATGCGCCACATGGTGCTGTACATTACTTTCCTTTCTATATAAAAACACAGTGATGCGAAAAAACGCGGCAGACTACTCAAAAAACGCGGTGGGACTACTCGAAAACGCGGTGGGACTGCTCAGAAAACACGGCGGAATAAAGGTGCAAATATTGCATCATAGTGGTCGTCTTGCAATGCGCTACGTGCGCTTATGTCTGCGCCAATGGGAACGAACCTTTTTTAATGCCCCAATATCCTGCAATGTGGATCAACAACATCGACGATGACTAACAGGATAGCCTTGCAACAGTTGGAAGACGTCCACCAAGAAGGTCACAGCCTTAGGAACGGAGGGGAAGATTGCGTGGGCAAACTGGTATCCAGTAACGGCAGATCATGTTGCTGGCCGTTCCATCAGACTGGCGCGTGGGAGGCCACGTTAACTGATGTCGGAATCAACGTGGTCAAGATTCGTAAGTGCTGCTCCGTTGGGATCTTGAAGTTGAAAGGTGCTGCAGTGGCCTTGAGGCTGTACCTGCATCAGAACGGTGTCGAACGGCTCGCCTAATTCGGCAGCGTCACTGCTTCGGGCGCTGCGAACGTTCTGGAAGAGAACAAGCCGATATTATCTGAAACGTGATGACGTAACTGTTTTCGTAAGGTTGATTATATCCTACTCGTGATTCGATAAATAGTATTCCGAGCAGGCCGCCGTCGGCGAAGCACCTGAGTTTGTCCTCGACCGTCGAGACTTTTCACTGACAAACCTTGCAGTTCCGAGCTGGCTGTAGCCTAGCGTGATGACTCAATGGTGGCAGGACCCAGTGGTAGAAGCGCGCCTCACCGTTGATTATGTATATATAGTATTCTTGCTGTTGGGCGTCTACGGGTATGTTTCTTTTCAAGTTGGTGTAAAGAAGTACTTGGCTGAATGGTTTGTCTAGTTGGGAGTATCTCCAGACATTAGGCGTTGAATATGCCATCGTTCGCCAACGTCTATCACTCCGTTGGCCACTTGTAAGCAGCCATTTCCTCACTGTCTCGTTATCGTCCATGACCTTCTCCCTCGAGATTCCATATCTGATTGGAAGGATATCTGTTCTGATTTCTTTCATTTTCCTGTGAGTTTCATGGCGGTGACTGGGCAAAACCTCATTCAGCGTGACAATAAGTGCAATTGCATTGAGCCCCGCATCGTCTTTAGGTTGTTTGCGTTAGTTCTATTTCATCTATCCTGGTGCTTCGTGTGGCTTATCCGTTTGATTAGCTGGGGCACTCTCGTCGGCAGTGAGACATGTTTCTCCACTTGCGCATAGATTCACTTACTCAGAGCGTTTGACCTTAGATATCCGGCACCATTGCTATAGGATGTTGCTCAACGAATCTCATGATTCGCACGTAAGTCCCGATGTAGTCTATGTTGGCTTACCTGCATCTGACAGATTATACAGATGGGTGATCTGGAAGGACTCCCGACTGGTACATATGCTACTGTTGTTGGCTACTCTCGGTCATTGGACTGTGTTGATATTAGGTACGCGTTCGTCTTTCCAGTCTTTGTTCGATGTCCCATGCTCTGATCAGACATGGCAAATATCAGAACTAGGGAATCAGACGGAATTTGCGTTATGACACTCGTACACCCGTCATTGAGTGCAATGCTCTTCGTGTATAGTGAGTATCTCTCTGCGCCTTTCATTGAATTCAGCTGAATGTGGATGTGTTCAAGCCATGTTGTATGACTTCTTTGTCCTCGTGTTGTCCTTTATAAGGCTGTCAAAACAACCCTCTAAGTCTCCGTTAAAGGAGCGTTTACGCACACAAGGTCTCCTATATTTCGTTATTGCGGCTCTGGCATATATTCCACCAACGGTTTGCACCGCGTTGCGTTTCCTGTCTCAAACTCACGCAGAGCGTTTACAGGTATTTTCCTTCCTTGGTTGCGCCGGTATGAAGGGTTTTACTCCTGTTGTTTCTCGTATCTCATTGCGTACTAGTCATGGTGGGTATCACTGGCAGCTGTGGTAAGTTGATGGTTTATAATTGCATATTGATATAGCTTACAAGATCACCCTAGCTCTGACCGCAAGGTACTCCATACACTCGTCAGAGCTAGTCACCGACTGATCCCCATATATTTCAGCACAATAGCATCCTGCAGGGCGGTTAAATCGCTCCTTGTCTTTCACACCCCGCATTCAAGGTGTGCAGACCAATGTAATTCAACACGCGCCACTGATACGCGGACAGCGGTGCGCCGCGCGAAGGCGTTGATCACGACATGGTGTTAACGACCCAATTCGTTGACCAAATCCCGACCAGTTCGACGTACACCTGAGCGCGTACGTCTCGAACCATAAATTATCTCCATTTCACAATGCTTTCTGTCGTTTCAAGTGCATTTGTCGTCGACCTACCTAGTAAGCACAAGCAAGAGAGCCTACCATGACTTCCTTTTTCTCCACCAAGCAGCATCGTCTGCCGTCGTCCAACAATCATCTTGACAACCCTACAAGCTTCACATATGGCTGTCTCTTAACGTCATGTGGACTTGCTGAATTCAAAGGATTTACTAGATCGTTTGTGAGTCATGTTTGGCATGGTACCTGGCCCGATCGAAAAAGGCATTGACTCACATCCGGGTAACAGACAGTGCCTCAGTCCGCAGCAAACCACTAATCTGTTAGTCACTGGACAGTATGTGCCATATGGTGCTCCATGCTAGCCGCCGCCTAACGGGGTTCAGCGTCTGAAGCGGCACCCCAAGCGGCTGAAATAATGTCATGACTCATGACTCATGAAAGATGGAGGCCGATCAAATCGTGGGAGGCACCGCTGTCGAGTGACCGATGTCATCGCAGTGTTGAGGCTCGCCTTGGCATCAGGGGTATGATAGGCGTATTCGCCTCTGTTCGCTAATTGTCAAAAGTGGCATTTCGGACGATTGATTGGAATACTTCAAGTTTGTCGTTCCACTTTCTCGCAGTGGCTGCTAGTGAGCGCTCATGTCCTCTACGATCATTACAGCCACCCCCGTGGTTCCCTCCGCCCTGCAGGCCCCATATGTGCGGGGGCTGCGTGATCGGAGAGTGACTTTGACCAGCCCAACTTTGTTCGTGAACTTTGCCCAGGGAGTCACAGGGTGTACGCCTACTATGCTGAGTGCTGCATATATCAGAACCTTAAAAAGGCACCGCGCATCGCCTACTGATGTGTATTTCCGAATGTATCCTCATTACCCAATCACAACATGCGCTACAGACTCGAAGCGATTAGATCTCACTAGTTGTAATAATAGGAATCCATGGCACCTGGACAGAGATGCGAACGGTGTCGGTAGCGCGATTATTGAACGTGATCGTACAGCAAAATTCAATGAGAGCTGGGTGTGTTCAATGAATGTGTAATAGCCGAGTGCGTACAGTAATACGTGGATGCGATAGCTTCTATATCCGAAATATGATAACGATGCTCAACCCCAGTCTAGCTCTAATCACACACCGCCCATAGTCTATTTCTTCGCCTGAGGCATCGTCTTTTTGTGCGCCTCCTCGAGCTCCTTTTGTACGTGTGGCAACACTGGCTGGTGAGTCTGCCGGGCCAAAAAGAAAAGAAGACCAGTCAGTTCAGCCCCTTAGCCTCAGCGCGAAATCCAAAACCAAACGTACCCGATACTCCATGCTGAACTCGCCCTTGCCCTGCGTCACGCCCCTCAACTGATTCGAGTACCCAAACATGTCGTTCAACGGTACCTCAGCCGTACACGTAAACTCCTCGTCCCGCACTTCGCTATCCAAAATCGTTCCCCGCCGAGCATTCAAGCTCCCAATCACCGCCGCCTGGAACTCGCCTGGCGCAACGACCTCGACCGTCATGATCGGCTCCAGAATGATCGGTTTCGTCTTGGAGTAAATCTCACGAAACGCGGCGATGGTCGCAATGCGGAAGGCGAGCTCGGAAGAGTCCACGACGTGGTATGAACCATCTTGGAGGACCATTCGAGCACCGACGATTGGGTTTCCAGTGAGCGAGCCTTTTTCGAGCGCTTCGAACCAGCCCTAGAAGAACACAGTACGAAAAATCATCATTATTGGTCTTTGGTGAGCTTCCAACATCGCAGGCCTGTCAGCGGAATACGACACACCTTTTCACAGGCAGGGATATAGTTGTGTGGGATGTTCCCTCCCATGACCGTGTTCACGAACTCCCTGTCCTGTCCGTTTTCTGGATCGAACGGAATGGGCTCCACGTATCCAATCACTCGCGCAAATTGACCAGCGCCACCGGTCTGTTTCTTATGTGTGTGATAGAACTCGGCACGTTCTGTGATCGTCTCGCGGTAGGCGACGCGAGGTTTGCCACTCGAGACAATGACCCCATATTCACGACGCATTCGCTCGATGTATATCTCGAGATGGAGTTCGCCCATACCAGAGATAATGGTCTTACACACAGGTGAGATACTATCGGAATTACCAAATGGAATGGGAAATACCTCCTTGCTCTCGGCGTCGATATGCACCTTGAAGGTCGGGTCTTCTTTCTGGAATCGGTTGAGGGCACGAGAGAAATTGGGTGTTTCTTGCCCTTGAGGTTTGATTGCCAGCGAGATGACTGGTTCAGGGACAAACATTGACGTCTACATAATTGTCGGTCTAATTCGTCATCCTCGCAACAGGACTCACCATAGAGAAACTCGAGGACCCGTCCGTAAAGGTATCACCCGTTGAACACTCGACACCGAAGACAGCACAAATTTCACCAGGGCCTATAGAATCAATGTCCTAGAGAATACTCAGTGCTAGACATAGGATGCTGAAAAGGTGGATACAGACCTCCATCTCGTTACTGTGCATACGGACTAGGCGAGGAACCTTGACTTTCTTGTCTGTGCGAGCATTGAAGATGAAGGATCCCTTCTTCAATGTACCCTGATATACCCGCATGTAAGTGAGCTGACCAAAACGCCCTTCCTCGAGTTTGAAAGCCAGTGCAACAAGTGGCGCCTCGGCAGCAGGGACGAGAGGGACGGTCGGTGAATCATGGGGCAATCTCGTATCGTGGGCGGTTACGGTCGATTCGGCGGGATTAGCAAGGTAAGCGCAAACACCGTCTAGCATTGGTTGTACGGCCGTATTCTTGATCGCCGATCCGAGGAACACAGGGGAAAATTTGAGACCGACAGTCGCGCGACGAACGGCTTCTGCAATGTGGTTATTAGAGGGTGCCTCATCCGCAAGGATCATATCAGCGATTTCATCGTCGACCTCGGCGAGTTGTTCGATGAGCTCCGCGCGTTTTTCTTTGGCAATCTCGAGGACCGAGTCAGGGATCTCGTCTGATTCGGTGACCTTGATACTAAGTAGACACATGTTTGAGGAGGAAAGCCAAAGGAAACGATGGAATTGAAATACCCTTTCTCGCCTTCATTGTAGACAGCTTTCCAACGCACCAAATCTACAACACCCTTGAACTCGTCTTCGACACCAATGGGAACCTGTACGGCAGCGGCTGCAATCTTGAGCTTAGACCGAATTTGACCGATGACTCTCCAGGGATTTGCTCCTGGTCTGTGATACATCAGTATTTAGCTATTGCGTCAGTGGGCAGGTCGCACCTATCCATCTTATTAATGAAGGATATCCGAGGGACGCTATACCGGCGCATTTGACGATCAACCGTAGTAGTTTGACTTTGAACACCAGAAACAGCACACAAGACCAAGATAGCACCATCAAGCACACGCAGGGCACGCTCGACCTCTATGGTAAAGTCGACGTGTCCTGAGTTATTTCCCGGGTCAGAGAGTGCAGACTTGAAGCAGGGAGCACCGACCTGGGGTATCGATGATATTAATTGCATACTTTTGTTTTTCACCAGTGGTTGGGGATAGAGCTTCCCAATCGCAAAAAGTGGCCGCGCTCTGGATGGTGATACCTTTTTCACGTTCCAGTTCCATACTGTCCATCTTAGCACCAACAGCATCCCGACCACGGACCTGCATAAATGTAAGAACGGGAAGGGATCATAAGAGCTCACCACGGAACACGAACCTCGTGTATCTCATGAATCCGCCCCGTGTAAAAAAGAACGCGCTCTGTGAGGGTGGTCTTTCCGGAATCGATATGTGCAGAGACGCCGATGTTTCTCTGGAAGTTTATCCGCTTGAGGTCTACCTCTGAGAGTTCATACGTGGGGTAGGTGTATTCTGATGCCGAGCCGTCCGGAACACGAGCAGTTGCAGTCGAGGCGAGACGCGATCCCAAAGTAGATGCAGGGAGGGATTTCAATGAGAGCGGACGAAGACGCGAGCGAAGTGACCATGACACTCCCCGCACAAGTGTCTGCATCTTGAGAGACTTTGAAAATTTGGACGTCAATTAACTATTGAGCG
>JBBPOH010000581.1:0-12080 GCA_038091335.1 Phylloporus arenicola | reverse complement strand
TCACCGTCCCAGGGAGGTCGGAAGGAGTGCCAACAATCTGATTTCTTTTTTTTCACTTCGTTAGGCGGTGCTACTCAGATGTGTAGACTATGTAGTAGTAGCGCTCTCAGTCGGAGCCTCCCTCCCGAGGCTCCCCCACTCTGCCAGGCCGTCGCTCGTCCGCCAGCGTCGCTCTCGTGCGAACGGGCACGCGCGCCCGATCGCGGGACTTTCGGTCGGCGTTTGCCGATTTACGAAATTTACAAGCACCGCTTGTAAATTTCCACGGTTTGCCAGGATAGAGCATGGTCGGGGAACACGAACATTACTTAAAATTGATCATATGCCTGTGTTTCGGGTCACACTCGCAGGTCGTCAGGTAGGATGGGGCACAAAGGGAAAAGGGCATTGGCGTTCCATCGCGATTCGTAAATGTGCCTGCGACCCGAGAAAGCACAGCTACAGAGCAGTCATCCAATCCGCATGTCAAACTTTCAAGCTAATAAGCAGGACCGAGGCGCGCACAAGCGAATTTGACCATCCCCGCAGTGCGAAAAACACAAGGTAATCTGTACGGCAGAACACCTATACCCTAGGATCATTGCCGCAGTCTCCTCCTTCCATACGTTGAGCCGTGCTTAGGTCGCTCGTTACGACACTTGTTGCGAGGATGTGGAACGGCGTCCACGAGAGAACATGTTCTGTGCAGTTGAGTTGTAAGGACATGATTGGACGATATTTGAAGCAGCAGATACAAACCTGACGGGGAAGTCGCTCGGCACCCACACAAGAAGCGCGATGGACGCGAGCGCACTAAGGTCGGCTCGACGCTGGGAGGCAGGACCTATGGCAGAACAATCACCAGGTCAGTACCGGTGTGGTAAAGTATACGGCATGAATTACCTGCGTGACGAAGATGATCCTCGGGGGGGATTGTGGGTCCCAGAGAAAGGAGGCTTCTACACCATTTTTCTTTATAAGGTCAGTGAAACATAGCTAGCATGGTAGTGAACGACTCAAGAACGAGTGCTGTCAATAGGCGGAGTAGAGATCAGCGAGATTTTTTGGAAATATACAACGGAAATAGTGTACCAGGATGAAGCTCCAGACCGTGAACGGTGTACTCTAGCATGATTAATGGGCACTGTCCATCTCGCTCGCAACAGCGCTCCCACTGCAAGGTCATTTCATACTTTGGACAGATCATACACGCCACAGGGTCTCTGGTTTAGGGCAGGTGAAATTGTGAACTCTAACCGGATTCAAATCCCCATTGGCGGCTTGAAACCGTCCATCGACATCTTCATCCTCCGAGGTGGGTTGAGAGGCTAAGTGGTCAGTCGGAAGTGGGAAGAAGAGGTCCGTCGTGCACGTCCACCCCCACAGCATCTTAATGACGGAAGGCTAGGTCCGGATCTCTAGATATGGCGTACCAGTTTTCGCGCAAGGGATGTTTCAAGTGTGGAAATCGTGAGTGCGTCTCATCTTACAAGGTATTTCTGATTTCAAAGGTAGTGGGCCATATTGCCGAGAATTGCTCCTCGGAGCAACGTCTCTGCTACAACTGTCGCCAAGCAGGACACGAGTCCTCAGCTTGTCCCTCACCCCGAACCGTCGCAGCTAAGCAATGCTATTCTTGCGGCGGCGTAGGACACATTCAAGCCGAATGCCCCAATTTAAGATTTCAGGGTGGAAATCAGAAGTGTTATGTGAGCTCGCTCCGAACCTCTCAATCTTATACCCCTGACTGATCTCGCCAGAATTGCGGGCGTTTTGGCCACATCGCCCGCAATTGCCCTAGTGGAGCAGCAGGGGTCGCTGGCACTGGATTCGTATCCCGACTGCCGCCCCCGGGACGTGCTTTGAATACATCGGCTTTGCCTCCAGTAAAGTGTTATCGCTGTGGAGGTCCAAACCACATGGCCAGGTAGACATCACTCCGTGTTACGGTTATGAAAATGTCGATCTAAGATATTTCAAGGGACTGCCTTGCTGCACCGGGTGCACCTTTTGCAGACGGGGCACCAGCTTCGGGACTTAACAAGAATAAGACCTGCTACAAGTGTGGGCATGAAGGACATGTAAGATCCTTGCGAATAGTTTGGACTGGCACTCATAGTTCATGTAGATTGCAAGAGATTGTACTGAGAATGCAGAATTTGCTGGATAAGTATGTTTTCATTGCGTCTGATTTGCAGTGCGACGAAATATCCTTACGTCGATTCTGAAAAATGTGAAGTATGTTGAGGTGAAACCCCGTTTTCGCCAGCCCCTGCTCATAAATCTGCATTTTGCTCTACGTGATGGGAATTTGCAGCGACAGCACCCAAATTCTAGGTACCACCCAAAACGCCTATTCACCTGTCCTGGTCATCAATTTCACCCACCAACCTGCTAACATCGGGCCTCACTTTTGTTTGCAATCTTAGTCCCCGCTGGCAATATTGTGCAGTGTTGTACTTATGGCCTTGTAAATTCTGTGATGGTGTTGTCGATGCTTTGGTCCTAGAATCGTGTGAGACACATTGACAAAACTGATTCGTAACTTTGCGAGGCTGAAATGTTGAGAGCTATTCGACGCATTACGCCGAATGTGGAACAACGCAGAGCCTTCTTCGGCCTTAACAGTTTCTCTTTTGCGAACGGCCCTCACGAACCAGGAATCCAAAGTTATCGTGAGCGGAAAGTTCTCCCGTACGTTACTGTGCATCAATACTGTGGTTTACTTACCCAAGTTCACGCAGATACCGGCGCAGTGATCTGTACAAAATCATTGCGGATGTAGAGTCATATTCAAATTTCGTGCCATATTGTGCTGGTTCGCGGATCCTTGCAAGCAAGGTGTCGCAGGACGGAACAACAGCGATGGAGGCTGAGCTTACAGTGGGCTTCCTTGCGTTCAGGGAAAGCTATGTCAGTACTGTGACATGCAAACCTCATGAGTCGGTGGAGGTATACCCTTTCCAGTTGGATTTCCTGTGTCATGAACCACTCATGCTTGTGTATGGCAGGCAAAGGCTACATCGACAACTCCGTTGTTCAAGTCCTTGACTACGACTTGGCGCTTGCAGTCAGTTGCTTGTTCTGCATCGCAAGATGTCCCAGTGATGTCTCGGACTTTGCCTGACGAGGGACCAACGTTGGTCACGCTGGACCTTGCATACGCATTCGCGAACCCAATGCATGCCAGCGTATCTGCGGCATTCTTTGGGCAGGTTTCGAAGCTTATGGTAAAAGCGTTCGAGCAGCGCTGTTCTGCATTGTATGGACCCGGGACCCCATGATTGTTTCTAAATGGTAGTTTCCATTTTCCCTGAGCGTTGTTTCAGCGGTGTAAATACGGCACACGTGTCAATTGACTGCGGTGAAGGGAGACATCCGGGGTCCTGTCCAGAGGCCATGCACCACCGATGTTTGCGCAGCGTGAATAATCTCCGTGAAAGTGGCGGAGCGGTGACAGAGGTCCTCCGCCTGTGCCGCGTGTATAACATCGCCTGTTCCCTTTTTGACTGCACAAAACCCGTCGTTTCCAAGCTCAGGGTTGGGTTCATTCGTTACCCTCAACGTCCTCCTCGGGTGCTACTCAAAGCTTTTTCTTCGTCGCAGGTCATACTTTGTCATGTCCTCCCCAGCTCAAGGCGAGTACGGCGATCCTTTTGCTGATCGCCCCCGCCAAACCCACTTTCAAGAACCTCAACCGAGGACCTACGACAGTGCCACCAATTCGCCTTTCGAGAGCACCACCAATCTCCCCCGCGAGTTTGGCACTGCTGGCTATGCTGACGAAGACTATGCTGAGAAGCTTCCCTTGACTGGAGGCGAGAACTACAACGCGGGTAGTTATTACCCCCCAGGGTAAGTCGTACCCTTGTCTCCATGACACCTGTTTTCCACTCATAGGATTCATTTAGTCCTGTCGATCCATCGGCATACGGAGACCCTTATGTTCGCCCAAATTCAGCAATGTCCCAGTCCACCAATGGAGTCGAAACAGCGTGGAGACGTCGCCAGACAATCAAACGTGGAGTGACCCGCAAAGTCAAACTTACCAAGGGCAACTTCATCACCGAATACCCAGTCCCTACCCCAGTTCATAGCGCAATTGAAGCAAAATATGCAATGACCAGTACAACGGAATTCTCGTCAGTCTATCTAGTCTATTGATCTTCTCGGATTTTGATAAACTTGGACACAGTCACATGCGATACAGTGCTGCTACAGTTGATCCGGATGACTTTAGCGAAGCCAGCGGGTGGTCGCTACGACCTAAACTCTACAACCGCCAGACTGACATTCTCATTGCCGTCACCTCTTACAATGAAGACAAAACGCTCTACGCCCGTACCCTCCACGGTGTCATGTTGAACATTCGTGATATCTGCAAGACAAAACAGTCAAAGTATTGGCGGCGAGCAGCAGAGGAAGGCATGCCAGGTTGGCAGAGGATTGTAGTCGCTCTTATTATCGATGGTCTAGATGCAATGGACAAGAGCGTCCTTGATCTCTTGGCTACAGTCGGTGTATACCAGGATGGTGTCATGAAGAAGCAAGTAGATGGAAAGGATACCGTCGCTCACATTTTCGAGGTCAGTCCGTTTTCAAGCGAGGTCAATGGTCGTTGACCCCACGTTGCAGTATACCACCCAACTTTCTGTTGACCCAACCCCTCAATTGGTTCTTCCTCACGAGAATGATCCCAATAATTTGGTCCCCGTTCAAATAATGTTGGTGTTGAAGGCCAAGAATCAGAAGAAGATCAATTCTCATCGCTGGCTCTTCAATGCTATTGGACGCATGTTGAAGGCACGGAATTTCATTATGTTTCTGAGCTATTCTCTGATTCATCATCTAGCCCGACATTTGCATCCTCATTGACGCGGGAACAAAGCCAGGGCACAAGTCTCTCTATTACTTGTGGGAGGCCTTCTACAACGACCCTCATTTAGGGGGATGCTGTGGCGAAATTCACGCTATGATTGAAGGCGGGAGGAAGCTTCTGAACCCATTGGTTGCAGCACAGAATTTCGAGTATAAGATGTCCAACATTCTCGGTAATTCTTAGGCGTTTCTTCATTACACATGTCTGACATTTGCTGACAGATAAACCACTTGAAAGTAGTTTCGGTTATGTATCGGTTCTTCCTGGTGCATTCTCCGCATACAAATTCCGTGCAATCCTTGGGCGGCCCCTTGAGCAGTATTTCCATGGTGATCACTCGCTTGCTGATCGTCTTGGTGCGAAGGGTATCTATGGTATGAATATCTTCACCAAGAACATGTTCTTGGCCGAGGATCGTATTCTGTGTTTCGAGTTGGTGGCGAAAGCCGGCGACCGCTGGACTCTGACTTATGTGAAGCCTTCGAAAGCGGAGACGGATGTTCCAGAGACCGCAGTTGAATTGATTGGCCAACGTCGTCGTTGGTTAAACGGTTCCTTCGCTGCCTCAGTTGTAAGTGTTCAATATGCACGACTAGCTTCTTCGAGTGTCGATCCTGAGTCGGTTTTTTCCCTAGTATGCTTTGGTGAACTTCTTCCAGCTCTACCGTTCGGGTCACGGGATCATCAGAATGTTCTTCTTCCACATCCAGGCTCTGGTGCGTCGTTTTCTTTCATCACTTTCTGGTCCTATTAACACTTTCAGTACAATATCTTCTCGTTGATATTCTCGTGGTTTGCCTTGGCCAACATTTGGTTGACATTCAGCATTATTATCGACCTGCTGCCTTCACAGAATATTATCATTTTTGGTACTGCCGACGTCGTGCGTAGTTCATTCCACGAGTCTTCGTGATACTAACGAACTATTTAGACTCATTGGGTGAACCTTGCCTTCAAGTGGATTTACTTGGCTTTCCTCGCGTTACAAGTGAGTCGCCTGGTCACGGAATGTATATACAATCATCCGATTGTTGTTCTAGTTTGTCCTGGCGCTCGGGAACAGGCCTAAAGGCGAACGAACTGCTTATGCCATAACTCTTTGGTTCGTTGTATCTTATAAACACCCATTTACTTGCTTATCCTTTGCAGGGTCTATGCTTTCATGGCTGTTTACCTACTTATTTGTTCGTTCTGGCTAACGATCAAGGCGTTCATGGCAAGTACATAGCTCATTCTATTTTGCAAATAGCTCACATGTTTCTTTCAGAATATTCCCAGCGAGTTGACAAACAAGACCATCGGGCAAGTCATTTTAACGTTCTTCACCCCTCCAGTTGGTGCATTGATTGCCGCAATGGTTTCGACTTTTGGTAGGTTCCTGTTCTAGCATGGACCATTAAACTCATTCTTCTCCAGGGATCTACTTGATAGCGTCTTGCCTCTACGTAAGTTGCATGCTTTCCAGGTAGAACTGTTGATGAACTAGTATTTCAGCGAGACCCCTGGCATATATTCTCCAGTTTCTTCCAATATCTGTGCTTAGCGCCGAGTTTCACGAATGTCCTCAACGTATATGCGTTCTGTAACTTGCATGATGTGAGTCAACTGACTCACGTATATGCACACATCCAACACGCTACCTAGGTGTCTTGGGGTACGAAGGGCAGCGACAAGGCCGAAGCACTTCCATCGGTCTCTTCATCAAAGAGCAAAGACGCTGATGCCCCCGTTGTCGAGGACACACATCGCATCCAGGAGGATGTAGACGCTGCATTCAAAGAAACTGTTATACGTGCAGTGACTAAACTCGAAGTCAAAGAAGCCATCGAGAAGCCCACAATGGACGATCAGAACAAAACTTTCCGCACACGGCTGGTTGCATGCTGGATGCTTTCGAATGCAGGGCTAGCGGTTGCGATTGAAAACATAAATGGTCTCACGTCCGCGGCGGACGCCGTTCTAGACGAAAATGAGCTGCGAACAAAGCAAAATATTTACTTTGCCGTAATCTTGTACTCCACATTCCTGCTTGCCGCTGTGCGGTTCACTGGAGTAAGTAGTTTCTTGATACGTCTTTCTACGTACTGACGAGATGATTAGTGCTTGTGGTATTGGTTCAAACGCAACTTTTTCAGGTGCTGCAGGAAAAACTAGAGGATTGGACTCTTCCTACGGATATGCGCTTTTGTTTTGCGTGGACTCAGCTCTCATCTACCTTCCTTGATAACCACCGTTCGCATTCGGTATTTCCCACCGGACACTCGATTTCTACATTACTCGCCATGATCATTTACCATTCATATAAGTAAAACAGTATCTCTGTCTGTACCTCGAGTGCAATAGACAGGAGGGTACTTGAAAAACAAGACTAAACGACATCAAGAATACATGCCAGTAAACTGATGTCGATCATTCTCAACTATGCCGAGAGCATCAATTGTTATGGTTGGAATATGAGCAGGCAGACGAGTCTCCCTCGCGATCAAAGCGGGATCGACGATCCAGGGCCGCATCCAGCTCTCCCCAGGAGGCGAGAGGCTGCCTTCCTGACGCTCCTCATCTGGGACCAGTGGCCGCCGACAAGCTGGGCAAGAATCATGCTGTTGGCAGTGGTAAACGGTAGTTTGAAAGGGAATAAACGCGACCAACCCCTTCTGTTATCCACTTGGTTATGCTGATGAACCATCAGCGTGGTTCAGCGCAAAGGAAACGTGGAGCGGACGCAACTCTTTGCGACAAAATATATGTCCACAGATGTTTTGCAGCTTTGTGACGCCAAACTGATCGAGAGGATGAGCAGGGGAGTCCAAGGCATGAGCCACCTCTTCCTCTGCGAGAGTAGCAAGAAAAGGGTTGAAACATATGGGGCAAGCGTCATCTGTGATGACGCGCCTATGAGCAGGGGTAAAGAGGCGATGGTTGTCAAAGCATGCTTGCCTTGGTGACCCGAAGCAACTAGATCATCTTCTGTTATCTTTGGAAGCTCGCTGACGAACTTGTTTATCTGCCTAGGCAACATGAATGCTGCGCAAGCGGCGAGGCAGGGAACACTGACTGTTGTGACGGTCGTCTGTTGAACAATCTGAATTGAGAGATCATTTCGTCAATCTCATGGGCAGAGAGGATCGTATTAGGAGTCAGAGGCTCAATTTCCTCGTCGGACATGTTGATGGTAGGAAGATCAAGAGGTTGAGGCGTGAGAATAATCATAGGCATAAGTCTAACGAGTACAAAGATTCAGCGAGACAGCTTAGCAACACAACTCAATAGTACAACAGACATGCGAGATACATCGCGCTCTTACAGAACATTGTCCAATCACCAACGATACAAAGACCGACGGATCACTCAAACGGGTTGGCATCTCCGTGCGCAGGTGCCGTCGGTGACTTTGAGTCGGATAGTTCGGGGTCGCTTTCGCCTTGTTGCTCATCCAACCTGTCCTTTTCTTTGTCTGCGAAAAGCTTGCCCGTTGGCTTTGCTCTGGGGAGGCAACTATCAGTCACGTTGAATAGATCGAGTGTTATCACATACTTTGCAAAGCGCTTTTGTTTGGCAGCATTGAGCTTTTGTGTGACTGGGGTCACCATGTTATCGGTTGGCGAGACAAACTTTGGGTTGCTGGAGAGGGTCAGCGAAAGCACGCTGAATGATCAATGGACATACCTTGACTTTGCCATCTTCTTTGCCAAGAGGGCTTTAATGCCCATGCCTGGCACGACCGATTTCCCGTTAGTAGTATTGCCAAGC
Organism: Phylloporus arenicola; assembly: GCA_038091335.1. Lineage (NCBI taxonomy): Eukaryota > Fungi > Basidiomycota > Agaricomycetes > Boletales > Boletaceae > Phylloporus > Phylloporus arenicola. Next base: position 3,472 of record JBBPOH010000581.1, on the reverse strand, counting down.
GGTGCCTGTGGGACGACGACATGGGCTGCTTGAGATGGGTTGTGCATTGGCTGGATAGGAGCGGGGGAATCGTTTGGGGTCGAAGTAGAAGACATGGTGAAGGCAGCGTATGGAGTGCGTTGCAAAGTCAACTAGTAAGAACTTGAACGCGAGATTGATCATGTGACCGTTCTCGATCATGTGACTGTTGTCTACCTAACTGGCTATAAGCACCGGTTGCTTCAGGTCTTATTTGTATTCGCATCGAACGGTGTGCGGTGTGAATGCTCCGCGGGTTTCACAGGTCTGCAACCAGGGTCGCCTATTAGTGGACCCTCTGGACCAACCACGTTTGGGTTACGGCATCATCGCCTTATCGTGTATCGCACTGATCGTCCAACGAATTGTTCGTGTAGACTTTTGTAGACTACGCTTGTGGTGCCGCCATGGTGGAGATGGTGGACGCCTCGAGGGCCACCAACGACGTTAAAGAAGCAACCCTATTGTTATCAAGCGCTCGCCATCAACAACGGGTGTTCCTGAAAAATGTTGCGGTGACCATCCGAGAGACCCCGCTTACTCGACTGTGGAGCTCAGCTTCTCATATATATAACCCCGAGACACTTGCCAGTTCTTCGCTCTACGTACTACCTGCAACTTACTTGCCTCCTCACTTGCCTCCGTAGCGCGGCGGTCTCTCTACCTTTGCCACAACCCGCATTTTTCGGGCAGTTGCGCTCACTCCCGACTTTTTTTGTATTCTCTTTATTCTCCTCCCCTTTCTCTTCGACATTCCGATATGGCCGCCAACACAATGAGAAAGAGAAAAATCGCTGTCCTTGGCTCTCGCTCTGTCGGTAGGCATCTTTCCCCCGCTCACACCCTGCCCTCGCTGACGCGTCCTCAGGCAAATCTTCCCTTGTCATCCAGTTCATAGAAAATCATTTCGTAGAGGCTTACTATCCAACCATCGAGAGCACCTTTTCCAAGGGCGTCGTCTACCAGGGCGTCGAATACGACTGTGACATCATTGACACCGCTGGCCAGGTTCGTAACCCACTTTGGCCACCTCGCCCGATGCCCATCTTTGTTTCTATCAGGATGAATACTCGATTCTCAATTCCAAGCATGCCATCGGTATACATGGCTATGTTTTAGTGTACTCGGTCACCTCCAGGAGGTCCTTTGAGATGATCAAGATCGTCTATGACAAGATCCTCGATTTCTGTGGAAAGAATGACATACCATGCGTGATAGTGGGTGCAAAGACGGATTTACAATCAAGGTGCGTTTGTTCCTTCCGTCGTTGTATGGCGGCCATTCATTCTTATAGTCCAAATAGCAGACAGGTTCAGCCTAACGAAGGCGAGGAACTTGCCAAATCCAACAAGGCCGCTTGGGTGGAGACCAGTGCAAAAAACAACGACAACGTTGGTACGTACACATTCACCCTCGTTTGGGATTCTCATTTAGAAATCATCTCTAGGCAAGGTCTTCGAACTCTGTCTTGCCGAGATCGAGAAGCGTTCTCCACATTGCCAAACTGACCAGCCAGAAGGCGGCAGATGTATCGTTATGTGACACTTTCTCGGTCACGTGCATCGTAGTTGTCCCAAGACTTACTGTTGAGTTACCCCTGCCCCGCAATATCCTACCCTCGAGAGAGGGCTGTCTTGTATTGCTGTGCGTTTGTTGACTTGCATTATCCCTATTTAGGTCTATTTCTCTAGTACATGCCCTCTCCAAATCAGATTTAGACTGTCTCCATAATCTCCTTTGCTTTTGCCTTGCATTCCTTCCTGTCTTGCAGTACTCGCGTCGTACTGTCTGTAAATTACCTCGTTTTTGCTCCTGGGATTTTGGGTGTCTACGAACATTATTGTCTTCCCTGGTGGTTAATAATGAATAATGCACTATCTTTAACTGCTTCCGGAATTGAACATCAGACCAATGCAACTGCGATGACACATTGATGTACAACATGGTGGTGTTACGCCGTTCCATCACCGAGGAACCTAATCTTGACGTCTCTGCCATGGAGCCCAGTTGCTCGAATGACCTGGGGATCTCCTGGGACAAGATCAATGGCTTGATCACTCCACTTCACATCCTCACCCTCAACGTCCAGAACGATCCCTTTTACGGGTTTCTCAGTGGAGAGGTGCACGGATTCTCCGTCGTCACCCGTTTGGACAACCAATCCCAGATCTTTGATAGCGGGGAACTTGATAAATTTAAAAGGCTCTGGCCTACGCCGTGACGTAAGGACTGATAAAACCAAAATCTTTGTGACCGATCGACCTACCAGTTCGAGCTACGCCCGAGAACAGCTCCGAATTCGTCCAGCAGACGGGAAGAAGCAATTATCGCACGAGGAACCTGACTCAATTTGGTGCGAATGGGCTGGCCTGGAAGTGGACCAGAGAATAGTTCAGTACTCGAATTTGCTTGCAAGACAATGTCCTCGGTGAAGCAATGGGTCCAGTGCGAATGTAGCTCAAAGAACGTGATCTCCAAGCGGGCCTTTTTCTTGGAGAGAGTGCTATTCGTACCCCAGATCTCAAGGATAGTCTCGATTTCGAGATCCGCTGCCGATGATGCGTCGAGAAATGTTGTGTTCTCCTTGCGCTTCATGCCCACTGTAAATGGACGTAGTTCGCGCGCAATCGCAAAGTAAGCGGGTTTAGGCCGCAGGAAACAGTCGACGATCGCCCATGATGTAGTCGGCCAACAATCGTTGATCTGATACAGTCAGGTAATATCCGGCCTATCCTTGGGGTGCTCACCTGCCACACCAAGGCACCAGCGGTGTATTCTCTTCCCTTCCCACGCCAGTTGCGTCTCCACAGGCGGTACGCCGATGCAAGAGTCTCGGCTTGCATGATCTGTGTGTAGTATACGTAACTATATGGGAACCTCGAGGCATGCTCAGGAGTGTGGTGCGGATGACGCACCTTTCCATGTCAAATGCATGTTTAAAGTTTTCCACGAGATAAAGCTATCCACGGCTTAGTGACGCAAAGTACAGCCCATTAATATCGCTCGAGCATACCTCAAGTCGCCGTTCGAATCCGCTAGCTTTGTTGTGATTGCTGTTTATGCTGTTAAGAGTATTTCAGACCCAGTATAATAATCAGCGTTCCCAGCAAACCGTGATTGAGGATATCGCTCCGTCCGGTCTCCAGAGAGCCAATAATCAACAGTGCGAATGTTTGGATAACCCTCCCTTCTAGAATGTGAACCATCGCACAGGACGCTGGATTGGGGAAATACCTACATTCCAAACTCGGATACAAAACGTCCAGCAAGTATGTCCCAGTTCTGCCATGGTTCCTGGGAACCATGCCAGACATTCCCTATCAATCAACGTTGGATACACTGCATCAAAACTCGAATAATACCCACACTGATGTAAGTCACCGAGAGTCTTATCAGTAGTAACCACCCCAGGGGCGCTGTATGGTGAGCTTCTGTGATAGTGGACATCACAGAG
>JBBPOH010000580.1:0-12082 GCA_038091335.1 Phylloporus arenicola | reverse complement strand
CGACGCCGTTGACATGGCTTGCCATTCTCTTATTTGCTTTGAGGCGACGTTCTGGGAGGTACTCCTTAGTACCTCGACTCACGGCATGCGGCCTCATCCTATTGCCATGTGTTAGCCTAACTCTTGCCAATATCCTGTTGGTTTGAGGGTTCTCTGCGGTCACAGTTCTCCTCGACGTCGTGTGTGATCAATTTACACATGCATTGCGCTGCTGTATTATTTCCCCCCAAAGATCGATTAACCATCCTAGCAAGATGAACATGAGTATTTGACCAAACCTGTGGTCGTGCCCTGTGGAGCACTCTTGCGCCCGTCTTTCTCCGCCTGGTGGCGCAACTGATCGGCCGCTCCTCCACTATCGCGTTGGTCTCTTCATCACCGTTGCTGCTTCTTCTGGATGCTTTCGTACACGCTGCGTATCAGGTGATCTATTTCGGATCATTCCCAAGTAATTCTCCACACTCCCTAGAATACTTAGCTATCCGAAGAAGTTCTGGCATGCTTCGAGAAGCGGCTACGTGAAATCCCTATGACGGATACGGACATGTTGTAACGGCAGTTCGCGCGCCCTGCCCATTCGTGCGCGGTGAGTGACGAATACGTGAGAGGCGAATCGCAAGTTTCCAATGTTGGCAGACTACTCCACTCCACGTCTCTGGAGCGTGCGTTTCACCTTGCAGTTCGCTATGCGTTTTCCTCTAAAGTTCCGTGGCGCAGTCCTCATCAAGGTTCAAGGATTGAATAGTGCCGCCGTTGGCAGGCCTCGTGTACGAATATTTTTCGTCACTATTATTCTTTGACAAGCGTGGCTCTGATGACTCAGGGCCATGACTCAAGGGAAATGGTATCGACTGAACGTAGAAACTTGAATACAGTTCCAGGCCAGCTCGTTATCGATCCAACTGCTAGATGCCTGCAAGATTATCGACACCTCCAATTCAGCGCTGAACGCTGTGCCCGCTACACCGAACCGACCTTTGCTTTATCATCGTTGTCACTTCTAGGTCTCCCGACGGCTCCCATCTTCGGCTGTTGGATCCAACAGCGGAAGAAGAAATGTGCCCATCAAATAAGGAGCAGGATAACCCACTTTGTGGGCATAACTGATCTCCAGAATACTCCGACGAGGTATCATCTTCGCAGGGGCATAAATAACATTAAATACGGATCCGTGAAAGGTATAAGATCCCCTCGAGGTCGTCCTTCTCTCTCTCCAGCCTCCCCCATCCAAGCAACTTACTATACCATCCTCACATCATCATGCAGACCGTGAGTGATGCCTTCTCTCTCTGCCCTTGACGGCTCGATGGTGACATTCGCTGGTGTTGCAGGTCTCCCCCATCCCCGCCAACGACGCCTGCTGCAAAGGCAGCGAAACTTGTCAGTGCAGCTCTGCGTACGTACACCTTGTTCGGAACAGGCCTTGTCGCTGACGCTCGCATATCATCACCGTTGATCTAGTTGCGACTGCAAATGTGGTGGCTGCAAGCACTGAATGCTAGCTTGCAGTTCGTTTTAGTCTCGCGATCTAATAACAATAACTATTATGTTTTTGTTTCCTGTATTCCTTCATTCTCCGCCATGTGTTTGTATGCTTCTTGGACCAAGTAGGTGGGGGCGTAAACAACGCCGTATGGCAGGAATCATGCTCTAGTCTCATGCTGTACCACTTAGCAGGCTGACTCAATCTGATCATGTTACTGCCCTATAGTTCTATCGTGTGGGGGTCCTCGTAGTTGCAGTGGTTCATCTTGGGCATTGTGCTTTGCGACACAGTAGCAACCCTACCGTAAACGTAGTCCAGGATCTGATTCAAGCCCTCTGGTCACCCTAGCCCCCGCAACAGCTCCAACAACCATCCCCACCGCCCACACCCAACCCACGCCATACCTCCTCACCCACGCCATCCCATTCACCCCCGTAAACAACGTGCTTACCACGACGGGCCCCACCGTGCGCCCGACACACATGGCGAACTGCACGAGCCCGTTGCTCTGACCGAGTGCGCGCGAGGAGGGAGCATGCCGCTTAATGAGGAGCATGCTCAGGCTGTGCGGGATAGCACCGATCTTGGAGAGCGCGAGGAGCGCGAGGAGTCCCGTCCAGACAAGTACAGATGTCCCAGACACGCGGACGAGGAGGTTGAGGAACGGAAGGAGACCGAACGCGACAGGCCAGATGTGCATGCATGTATTGTACGTCTTGGCGTAGTCGAAGCGGCGCAGGATGTATGGCATGGCGAAGAACCGAAGGAGGACTGCGAGCATCCCTGCGAACGCGAGTGCGTTCCCGATAGTTGCAGGCTGTGGGGAAGACCAGGTTAATACGCTAAAGTCTGGGAGATTTGGTCCGAACGCTTACCTCGAGGCTCAAGCCCCCCGCATCGATAGGCGTGTAGCAAAAGAGCGTGAAGACGACGTCAAATGCAAGGCTCAGGAAAGACAGCGCGAATCCAGAGATCGTCAATGCTCGAATCGCAGGTATAGAGAGAAGCGCCATCAAGCCAGCAGGCTCCGCTTCATCTGAATCCTCATTCGCATTAGATCTCAGAGTGGGTGAAGCATGCCTGCCAGGGGCAGCTTTTCGTTTACTTGGAAGTGTCTGGCGTGGCCGTCAGTGGAAGATCACCATGTTCTGTAGTATTCTATCCATACCTCTTCGATAAGCATAAACCCCAACCCCGCTCCAATGAACGCACATCCAGCACTGACCATACACGGAGGAAAATAGGGGTGATCCACAAAAACACTCCATGAGAAATATTGCGGGAATTGTGTCGCAGCGTTCGCCAACGTCCCACCAATGAACGGTCTACACCATTCGGATATCGCACATCTTGTTCAGATGCGTGCAGAGGCCAAAAGAAATATGCTAACCCAATGACGGTGCCTACTGGCCATGCAAGACTGTATATCGGCACTGCAAGGTCTTGATTAGTGTCATCCGTGATCTCGGCGAGGATCGAGTGGATGACTGCCACGTTCCCTGCAACTAATCCGCCTGGTGTCACCAAAACGTGAACACAATGAGTGGTGAAAGACGGAGAACTCTGAAACTGACCGAGAAACCTGGATACGACGATGCCTGTAAACGATGTAGAGAACCCAAACATCAGAGTTGTCACCGCAATGCCGATGAGACCAGTAAACACGACAGGACGTCGGCCGACGATATCTTCATCACGCGTCGTGAGTGTGATGCACAGCGCGAGCGGCTCCAAGACGATAGAGTACTGACCCGATATTTTACCCCATTGGTACACTGAGAACACTTGGGCGAGGGAGTATGCGCTCTCCTAACGTCATGCGCCAATGAGGATGGTTGTCAACGGAACATGTCGCATCGAAGCAATCCATACGCATACGTACGACTAACCCACTGTAAAACCCGACCCGTTCTGGTTCTGCAACCTTAAATTCAGCAAGGAGCTGGTTGACGTAGGGGAATATCTGCTGGTATGCAATGGGATCGACAATGCGAACTGCGATGAGGGCACCAAGCTGAGCTTTGGGGAGTGGTGTTGATGACGGTTTGGTGTCGGGATTGTGTTCAGAGGTTCTAGGGTACGCGGCGGCTTCCTCGTCCTCCCCGGGTAAGAGGCGCGTCGACTCGTCTGGCACGTTCTGGTAGTTCGTCATGAGATATAATATGGTCGAAACTTGTTGGAGTAGGAATGTAGACCACCGAACAGAGCAGATGGCATATGAGGTGTCGTTTAGCCCTGAATACACCTGGCCCTTGGAGTCTGGGCAAACTGTCCCAGACACGTTGTCGCATCGTGCGGCAACGTGAAGAATACGTGTTAGACGATCGATGAGACCGTCGCGAGAGTGCTTCAATCATGCTACAGTCCAGTCCAGGGTCTTCATCCCAAATGCAGGTGATCTTGGACCAGGTCGCCACGCCAAGGATTGAATCTAGTCGGGAGCGGACAGAGATTGAAGAGGAAGAGGAAACATCGTGGTTGGCCACTCACTGTGGGCACCCTCACAGTTACCTGGTGACCACCTCCGCACAAGTACTGAAGCTTCTGGTCATGCCAGTGACTTCGTAAGTCAGTCAGCGATGACCATTGGTTTTAAATCAGGCCATCAACCCGGGTGCATTGAAGAGGCGAGCAGTCCGATTGCCCAAGAACTGGACATATCGAGGGTAAGCCTGCAACCTTCTTCGGTGTATTGATGTTAGTAGGCGCCCGGGTCACTATTCCTTGCATGCGCAAGTCGGCCATTCACGCTGGACGAAATTCGTCGCGACTTCGTTTGACTCGCAGGTAGGCTTCTTAAAACATCCCGAATGCTAACAGGGAGTGATATTGCGAACAAAACACGGCGGCCCCTCTGAAAACGAATCCATACTCAAAACACTGTAAGCTGGTCCGGCTTTCCTGCTTCTCCCACAGAAGTGGAATTACACATCCGCTGATTGCTTTCGACTTCTTTTGCCCATTTACTTTCGCATACCAGAGCACACGCTAATCCGCGCCTCATTGCAGGTTCACATCAAATCTCTCTCATTTACATTGGGAAACAGAATAGTGTCAATTGATAATCTATATACGACACTCCAAGGATACGCATGATGCCCGGAACCCAGAAGCGCTATTGACTTCAGTCAACTATGGGCTGGTGCTTGTGGCGTCGATGCGGTTCTTGATATGTGATGGTACGAGATGCGATCTTTTGGAGGATTTGACTGATATGCTACTAGCTCCATACACATCCCGATGTCGATGCGGTTGACATTTCGCGTTGCTTTATCGATTTGCGTGTCGACGTCTGGGAGGCCGCCAATTAATGCATCATAGATAATCGATTAATCCAGATCTGTAACAATTTGACACCACCAACGACGTCGCATCCTTGATCCGTCGCAGTATCTGTATGGAGCAACCAGATTCTCATAACGATCAAGGATTGAGCGTTCAAGTTCTCGGGAGCGGACGGTGCAGTCATGCCAGGAAAAATGCACCCGGAGATGAACATACAATTAGAGGCGGTAATATGATTGGTTGATTGGGCCTCATCTGACAACGGAATACTACCTAATCTCGCATCCCACTCATACCGTCCTCACCCGTATACTAATACACTTCGTAGGCATACATGGCGGAAACACAGGTCAAAGAAAAAGTGGGCAGCGAAAGACGGCCCAAGCGAATGCCAATCAGTTCTTGCAGTCGCTGCACTTGCAATCGCATCTAGATCAATACGGAAGATGCGGACGAGGAAAGTGATCAACGACAAGTTGGCTTGCGTGCATGAGCAGGACGTACTTGGTGGTACAGTTGCAAATTTTCTTGCCTTCGCAGCACACCTGGTTAACAGGGATGGAGACGACCTGCAAGAACACACCAGTGCATGCATCAGCCGCTGTATCGCTGAGAGTACGAAGAGAAAAAGGATATCACTGACGGTCTGCATGATGTTAATGTGAGGGTGATTGAAAGGGTTGATTGATATGGATAGACTGGAGAATGAGTTGCCTAGGACGAGGAAGGGGGATTTTATAGCCCGCAGACCCCACCATTTGGTGTTATTTATCTGCCAAGGCGGGATTCAGCCGAGTCCCTACACCCAGGTGTAAGCTGATATCTAGAACGGGATTAATTGGATGCATGAACATGATGGCCGTGTTGTCTACCAGTGTTTCACTATCCCTCATTGAGCAAATCTCGAGAAAAGTAGCGAGCTAATCCCGTCTTTCGTGTTCGCAGGATAAGTACCTTGTTGCTATGACCCGCGGCATTTCTGGGAAAGTCAGCTAGGAACCCTTCTCTTTCCAACGAGGACAAGACTGTTGATAAGCACCGCCGCTCGGCAATTTAGGGTAGTGAGAGAAAGTGGTGATCTGCTCTAATCTGATACCGCGTATCAGATAAGGGGAAAACTCGTGACTTGGAGAGAGCACGCCGTGACACGTGTTGTCACTGCCGTGTCTGCATGGATCAGATCATCCAAGCGGGCGCAAATGAAGCAACTTGATCCAGGAAACACCAGAGACGGATCACTTGCTGCGCAGCGGGTACGGTAACGCCCCTGAAGAAGCTCCAGCGGGGATGAAAAGGACACCACGCTGCCATCACTGATCAGATTACGATCGCTTCGCAGGTGCAAACATCCCTAAAAGTCATGTCAGCCAAGTCCGACGTACGGGCTGGGATGTCTAGCTGATTATCAGGCTCCTATGGATATGGCGAAGTCTTTAGAAGTGTCACGTTAACGATTAGCCATGAAACGAGTCACGAGGACGTACCACACGAGGCGTCGACTATGGAAACGTGTTCAGATAGTTACAATGCATGTCAAATGCGCCGCATGCTTCGTACCCGCATCTGTACGTACGCCAGAGAAAGCACACGAGCAGAGCAAACCAAGTAAGGTGTGCGATGCATCGCCATTCAGGCTAACCATAGTAAGTAGTTGGGGAGGTTCCACTTGGTGGGAAACCGAACCCGGACGACCATAAACGGCAGCATTCGACGAGCTCAGTTGGTTCAACGGGCAGGTCCTAGGTAACCTCGAGATCGTTAAATATTGATGAGCGGATAATGGTGACAAATTGCCAGCAATCATTACTACAACTCAGAGCTCGCATAAACAGTGAACGCTTACAAAAAAGGGAATAGAGAACGAAACATACCGGCACAGAAAACATTCCATCGATCATAAAGATGTCCACAATCCCATCACTCCATCGTTGCAACCTACACCGGAATATTTTCCTTGCGCCCAAAGACCTCCTTTAGCTGGCTTTCTGCTCTTCTCCCATTCACAGGTTTCCCCTTCCCAATCTCCATCTCGAAGCTGATGTCCTCCATCAAACTCCACTCCTCCTCTGGCATCTGGTCCAATAGACTTGGCTGATTCTTCAGATCGATTCTAATCGGGCTCTCCGTCTCCTCTGAGACCACCCCAAGTCGACCAGAGCCAAGCCTGCTTAGATAAGATTTGGCCTTTCCCAACGGCGTCGGTGTTGGTGCTGAAACCGGAAGCGACGCAGAAGATGACGGGATCACAGTCCCCCCACCCAGTCCCAACGCATCAAACTTGCGCACGAACGCCGCTAGTGCCCGCTTCTCCTCCTCCAACTTCATCCTCACCTTCTTCTCTTTCTCGAGTTGCTTGACGAGCTCATTCGCCCACAGCTCCTTCTCTTCCCGTCGCTTAACCTCCGCGGCCAGTCGATCCTCCCACTCGCGCTCGACGTCCTCACGCACCTGGCGAAGAGGCTCGCCGAGGTTGTTTTCGTACCCACTTATAGCGATTTCAAGCTCTCGTATATTTTTTTGTTGATCTGCGATTATCTTCTCTTTGTCTGTCTCAGGTGCGTCAGGTGCAACCTCCGGGCGAGCAAGAAGTGCCGCCTCCAATGAGAGGATCTGGTTCGCCTGGGATTCTACCTGGCGTCGAGCAGAAAGCAGTTCTTGTTGGAGCTGTACTTCCACTGTCAGACTGGACTAGGTAGGCAGTGCGTGCATACCGACCTGGTATGGTGACATATCGAAGTCCACCTTTGATGGACTGGTTGGACGAGAGTCATCCCCCTTGTTCTCATCCACTGTTTGACTCGTCAAGATGAGCTTCGTCAGTTGTTGTATTCGCGAATTGAGGTCTTTCATCGCTTTAGATTCGTCGAGTTGCTGAAAAAAAGTATAACTTCAGGTACCCAATGCATTGCGTTCAAGGGTCGAATTTACCTCTCGTGCACTCAGTCGCCGGTTCCTCTCTGGCGCTTCTGCTTCTCGTTCAGTCAATTTCTTCTTAAGTTCTTCAATCTCCTTGCGGTATCTCTCAATGAGGGCATCTGTATCCACGACCTCCTTCTTCTTTGCGCTCAGCTGCACGCGCTTGATGCGCGATGCAAACTGCAGCGTGCTTGTGCTTTCCACGACAGCATTGATATCCGGGTTCATGGTACAAACAACACTAATGCGAGCATCTCCCGAGAGCGATGGCTGAAGAAGACGCGTGAGCTTGGAATTACGATAAGGGACATGATCGCTGGTTGCAGGATGGGTGAGTGTTCAGTCTGACTTTCAGGACACGGTCATACTTTTTGTTCTTGGCGGCATTCTCTGCCAAAGTACCGATGACGGTCCCGAGGGTAAGAAGACTGACGAATCCAAATCAACAAATGATGGCTAGATATCATAGTGAGCGTACCTGGTATTGATATACTTCCCTTCCCGTGTTCGCTCCTTATCTGACGTCGCCTTCTCGGACCCCGCAAGATCGATTAAGCTCTAGAGTCGCTGGATGAACATGATCCCATGTTAAAAAAAAGTATAGCCTTACCAAAACTGACATCTGTACGCTCCTTCCCCCGATCGTTTGCAATCTCGTCCCACCTGGTGTTGGTGGCCGCAAACCTGGCGTTTGCCTACCGCTCGACTCCGCCTTCCCCTCGCCTCTTTCTCTGCTTTCGATTACAAGCCTGAATACGCTGTGACTCCGGCTGCTTCTTTCGTTCCAATCTGTGCTGGCAGTCCTCCGATGTCTCTCTCCTCTTTCCATCACTTCGCGTACCCCCTTGAGACTTGTTACGACTTCCTCTCGAAGAGGCGCTAGAATACCCTGTCCAATGATTTGTACAGGTTGTGTTGCCGACACCGAAGGTGGCGAAAGTAGGTCGAAAATAGTTTCGTTGTAAATCTCAAGATACGAGCAGCGAAGCAGATATTCGCGTGTTGATGTTCGTCTAATGAATGAAAAGACATCTTTCATTGCTCTGGGAATGATACCAGGTTGATCTTCGTTTCCAGACTAACATGCATATCAAGTACTTGAGAACGACCTGCGCTTGAAAACGCTTACAAGTGTGAATGTCTTTCCACTAGCAGTTTGACCATACGCGAATATGACGGCATTGTAACCTTCCATCGCAGCACAAACGTGACTTCTTGCAACAGCATTGTAAATCGGTTTGTTTTCGGAGCCCGTGAGCACCTCGTCAAACTGAAATTCCGGGGGAGGGGCAAGAGCCGTTTTAGCATGTTGTTGGAAAAGTTTGAGAGTGTTGGGAACAGAGATGTCCCATGCGTGCTGGCCGTTGGTCGGGCGAATCCTTGAGAACAGACATTGTTGTTTACCGAAGATGAACAGCAGCAAAAGCATACCGAATAGAGACAAGGACCTTGTCTTCTTTGCCATAGTCGTGAGTGGGTATCTGGCTTTCATCGATGTCCCCGGAGACGTCTCCTGGCTCGAGGGTCTGAAAATCAACGAGTGCTTCTTCCGGGTCGATCCTGCTCAAATCCATGGACATGTCTCCAGGACCCATGAATAACCCGGGCGATGGACTCGCGCCTCTTGGTGTAGAAGGCGTCTTGGGTCGGGACGCATCATTTTTTGTCGGTGTCCCTGGAACAGGTGAGAGAGACGTATGGACCGGTGGTTTGGTGGTTCGGATCCGAGACTCTGCCGAGAGGGTCGCTTTGTATTTCTTCGTGGTACTAAAAACAGAGGGTGTAGCGAGATCGCTGCCAGACGCTACAGAGAGGGGCCGCTTGGGCGTAAACGGCGTCGGACGGGCAATTTTGGATGTGGAGGGCGTGTCGATGGAGATAGCAGAGGGCGTGCTGTTGGTACTGTGATGATTGCTTTTCTTTGTTCTTGCGTTCGTTCCTGTCTCAACAGCGGTGGTCGTGGTCATTGTCGTCGAAATAGTAGTCGTAGGTGCAGTCGTCGATAACGATGTGCTTGCCGTCGTCGTCGTCAAAGGCGAAGATAGATTGGGTTTGGTCAACCCTGGGAAATTAGCCAAGACGCGTGGAGGAGTCGTCGACGCGTCTGGATCACGTGCTTTGGAATCCTTCGACTTGGGACGGGGCGAGGATCTAGGTTTCCTGTTCATAGCCATTTCATGCGCCCAGTGCAGAGATTGGCGTGGGCCAGGCAAGGCTGGAGCGGTGTGGTGGTTTGATAGTCCTGCTACGCGAGGCTGCGTGGTCCGTCGGCTCAAGAGCCAGGACAGCCGAGTACGTCAATACACTCGTCGACAAAGTGAGGTCAGTCTAGACATCCAAGAACTGGGAAGTGAGACACTAATTTTGGACCCCAGCAAAGTTGCCGGTGCACTTGACGTCCCAGATACCCATTCATTTGGAGTTTGAGTAAGTTTACACAGAGATCCTGGCGAAAGACAAAGCCTTGCCTTGTGTTCTTCTTCGCGGTCCTGGTCAGGTGTCGATGTGGTTATGACTTTTGGAACAAGACGCTGCAGCCCAACAGCTCCTAACTCGAGGCTAAATATCGGTGATTCATACGTCTACAATACCCTGGCTTACCTTTCGATTGGCGTTTCCATGGCAAAGTCTTTCTCTCCAGTCCATTCCCCAACGAGTTCGGTAAGGCCGTGGCTGCAATCCTGTCCGGGCTGCGAGTTCGAGATTGTTATCAACGAAACTAGATGCCATCATTATTATCACTGAATGCAATCATTAAACGGTCTTGTAGTGTAGCGGTTATCACTTGGGATTCTGATACATGTCATCTTTCCAAAACCCAGGTTCGATTCCTGGCAAGACCTAATGTTTTTGACCCAAGTACACTCATTTGCGTCATGTGCACAGTTCTCGTTTCTAGGTAGTCGTATCCCATTCTCTCGCGTCGTCTGGTTTGTATGGGAGACAGTTCAGGTTACGACTCATCATATGCTCGACTTCTACCCGAGCGGTCGCACCGTGGCCGAGCACAATTTCGAGATGTCTTGCGTTCGTGGCATACAATAATACGATGCACTTTTACTATCCTCCAGGTACGAAAGTGCTAATTTTTGGATTACCGTGGCAGTTAATACGGTGACTGATCGTCTGATTTTGCAGGAACAACATAATATTGTTTGAGCAAAAACACTTCTTCCCGTACCGCCATGGGATGCGAAATGAATTCCGCTGATCAGCGCTCGACCCGATAATAAATCAATCCGTCTGCGCTCGCACCATTATGCAAGCACGATTTCGAGATATCTCGCGTTGATTATAACCCGTGAAATGAAACTCTTCAACCTTCAGAGTATCCCTAAGCACTCATGAAAGTAATCGTTTTTGGGTGAGCGTGGCAGCTGCAGCAATTAACGATGGAAGCTAAGGCATTATCTTAACTGGCAGGGCATCTGGTTCCATTGGTTTGCCTATTGCTCAGGCTCTAAGCAGAGCTGGGCACATCGTATATGGGGTCACTCGTGCCAAAACCAAGGCCAAGCAACTGGCTGCAGATGAAGATAGGTTGCACTCCCTCGTTCCGCGAGACAATGTGTCAACATGGCAGGGTGTTAGTGTTCCTTTTCATATTCATTGTAATAAATACTAAAGGGAAGAAGTTCCAAATGGTCCAATTACAACAATTCACAATGTACATATTCCAACAATCTAGTCTATGTAATGTATGCAAGTGCAATACAAATGTCCGTGACCACAGTCCAGAATTCCACAGGGCAGACAGAATGGGTTTGAAGAAATAAGGTTTTACAATGGATACAAGTGTCGAACGCTGCAATAGAATGAGCACGGGGAAAACAAAAGGAAATATGAATCTGAGCTCACCTCACACAGCGCGTTGGTGTACGTCGAGATACTGACACGCTCGATCAAGCTGGGCTGACGTCTCTTTCACCTACCCATGCATGCATCAGCACAGTGAGAACGCTCCTCAAAAACATACTCACATGAACGATGGAAAACAACTCAAAGTGATGTCCAGAGTTATCCCAAACCGGAACACGTCGGCCAACAAACTCTTGCCAAAGCCCCACGATCGACGATTCGGTATGATCGTCATGTTGACGGCAGAACCACGCCGGAACGTCGACGCCTTCCAGAGAGAACCCCGCAGTGGCGCGTAACAACGTCAGAGGGATATTGAATTCGGTCCCGCGGGTAGGCGCGTAGCTTTGCAACAGCGCACTGCTTTGTTTGAACTGCCGCACGACGAGCCTTCTCACCGAAGCATCGATGACATGTTCTTGATCATCTTGGAGTATATGCTGGATCACGGCGTCTGACAACAGAGGCGGGTCTGTTGGGCAGGGTGAATCGATCAACACGACGCCCTGAACATCGACACCACGTCGGTCGAGGATC
>JBBPOH010000579.1:0-12102 GCA_038091335.1 Phylloporus arenicola | reverse complement strand
GCAACGTGAGCACGTTGAAGGTGAATGCCGAGGCTGGTGTTTGGGTTGGGACGGACCAGAGTGCCATCTTCCTGTGGACCAGCTACACGTATGGTTCAGTAATACAACCATCCTTGGTATGGACCGAACCTACACTTTTTGAATTTATTGAAAACCGATGAAACGTCCTTGTGATTGTTCAACTTCTCCTTGTCAGACTTGGACTTGAGAGAGGTGTTCTTCTTCAATGGATCGTGAACATGAAGTGCAATGATTGCACTTTCCAACTCAGCAAGTGCCTGCCGACAGTGAGCACGGCACGCGCGAGAAACGATGTAGCGCACATACCAACCCCATGTCCTCGGCAATGGCGCTAGACTTGTTCCGTTGAGAATGTGTTAGCCTGGGAGCTAACTTGCTCGCGCTAGACCGGCGGCCATCTGTAAGGATGAACGTCCTGCCTGAAGTTCACACCAGATGATAGGGTGACAGATACGCTGTGCTTGCCTGAAAGCGGACATCCACGTATCAAAGTCCTCCGAAGTCAAACATTTGACGTGAAACGTGGCAGTACTCGAATCCAGATGGATATCCCTGCGGCCCATGACGGTGGAGAGCGCGGCATGGGGTAGGAGTATTTGGTCGCGAACGGGATGTTTAGGATCTAGTGAATAGGACAAAGTGCCTGACTCGTGCAGGACAAAATAACGACGAGCGAACCCTGCAAACGGGCTTGGTCGCTATTATGTTGTGACAGACGACGTGAACAGCGTACCCTGCATCTTTTTCCTCCTCTTTTTGAGCAGCCATCCCTGGCAGACAATATCCTGGTCCAAGTCGGCCGACGAATCTTGGTCCATAGAGTCGCAGCGCACGCAGTCGGCAAATGAGCGTGTGTAGATCTGTCATCGCATCAGAGTCAGCATGGGAGTAGTCGGAGATCTCACGCTGCTTACTAGCTGATCGTCCTCTCACCTCAACCACAATGTCTGCTGCTCCAACGTATGTCCCCCCTCCTCGCATTCCACATCTAACGACCCACTTCACAGTGGTGATATCGGCCTCATCGGCCTCGCCGTCATGGTGAGTCTCCTGATCCGCACCCACTTGCCTTATCGAACTCCCACAGGGTCAAAACTTGATTTTGAACATGAACGACAAAGGTTTCACAGTCGTCGCATACAACCGTACGACCAGCAAGGTCGACGATTTCCTCGCCAAAGAAGCCAAGGGTACGCGATGATGTCATGATCTCCCCGTTTTCCCTTATCCTTCTCTCTACAAGGTACCAAGGTCCAAGGCGCACACTCCGTTCAAGAGCTTGTCTCCAAGCTCAAGCGACCCCGCAAAATCATCCTCCTTGTCAAGGCTGGTCCTGCGGTCGACAGCTTCATCTCCCAGCTCGAGCCTTACCTTGAGAAGGGCGACATCATCATCGATGGTGGAAATTCGCATTATCCTGACTCCATCCGCCGCACTAAGGAACTCGAGGCCAAGGGCCTCTTGTTCGTTGGCTCCGGTGTCTCCGGTGGCGAGGAGGGTGCTCGTTATGGCCCTTCCCTCATGCCTGGTGGCTCCCCTAATGCATGGCCCGCCATCAAAGAAATCTTCCAGTCTGCTGCTGCTCATATCGATGGTGAGCCCTGCTGTGACTGGGTTGGTGAGACAGGTTCTGGACACTATGTCAAGATGGTACACAATGGTATATCATTTCTCCCTTTTTTGCGTTCTCAAGACTCACGGACTCAATCCTAGGTATTGAATACGGCGACATGCAGCTGATCGCAGAAGCCTACGATATCCTTAAGCGTGGCCTCGGCCTGACGGAGAATGAGATTGCAGAAATATTTGAAAAGTGGAACAAGGGTGTCCTCGATTCCTTCTTGATCGAGATCACAGCAAATATCTTGAAGGTCGACGACGACGATGGCGTTCCCCTCGTTACCAAGATCCTGGACCAAGCAGGTCAGAAAGGCACCGGAAAGTGGACAGCCATTGCTGCTCTTGATGCCGGCACCGCTGGTACGTCGCGCTCGTTTATGAATGTGTTGATTCTGATAATGAACATGAATCACGCAGTTACCTTGATCGGCGAGGCTGTTTTCGCACGTTGCTTGTCAGCAATCAAAGAGGAGCGTACACGTGCGAGCAAGGTCATTACTGGTCCGCAGAAGGAGCCCTTCAAGGGTGACAAGCAACAATTTATTCTCGATCTCGAACAAGCTTTGTATGCGTCCAAGATCATCTCGTATACACAAGGCTTTATGCTCATGAGGGAGACTGCCAAAGAGGTTTGTGTTGCACTGTTGATCAAAACAGATTTATGAGTGTAGCGCAGTTGAGATGGAACTTGAACTACTCTGGCATTGCCAGCATGTGGCGAGGTGGATGCATTATCAAGGTTTGTCAACACTTTATAACTATTATCCGATTATCTGATATGCACGCATCTCAAGAGTGTTTTCCTTGGTGACATTACTGCTGCATACAGAAAAAACCCGCACCTTGAATCCCTCCTTTTCGACGACTTCTTCAACAAGGGTAGGCTTCGCTAATTCCATGCTTCCTCGATGCGATATCCATTCTATTTTACAGCTGTTCACAAGGCACAGCCTGGCTGGAGACGCATTATCGCTCAAGCTGTTCTCTTCGGAATCGCTACGCCTGCCTTCAGCACTGCTCTTGCCTTCTTCGATGGTTACAGGAGTGAAATTGTACCAGCTAATCTACTGCAGGCACAGGTAGGCGTTGCATTTGCACGTGATGTACCTTTCATTAACTTGTGCCAGCGTGATTATTTCGGCGCACACACCTTCCGCGTCCTACCCGGAAAAGAAAACGCGAAGCTTAAGAAAGGAGAAGATATCCGTACGTTACCAACCTCACCACATATCATTCGTGGACTGACACTACTGCTCAGACCACAACTGGACTGGTCGTGGCGGGAGTGTGTCTGCCAGCACATATAGTGCCTAAACGTACCGCTCAAGCTAGCCTTCGGCGCCTTCAGGGTTCTACGTGTGTCAACCAAGGCTTCGTATCAGACACAGTACTTGTTGCTAGTTGTGCGGCGTACATCACTTTGTTGTACGATAGGAATAAAATGAAGGTTTTCCAAATCCAGTCCGCAATGAAATGATGCTGTATTGTGACATTGGATCAGTCACAACTACCAGCTTCGCCCCAGGTCGTGTCGTCCCCATTATGTGCGGGATCTTCTGTTCTTTACGTGCATCCAATGAGGAGGATACGATTCCAGGGGATGAAGATGCCTTCCGGAACATATCGGACAAATTAAAGCTTGCAAACGCAGCTCGAGGTCGGCCAGCTACACACAACATGAGGTACCTTAGAACATTGAAAGCTGGGTATATTAGGTCCAGATGCACACAACGCCACGGTCATCAACTTTCCAGCTCACGCCAGAGAATGCAGTTCTCCAAAGGTATCGAATGGGCACGTATTGGAGCTCTTTGCCTCTGAGCTCCAGCTGAGGGGTGACGCACCAATCGTGCAACCTCATATGGAGGGTGGGGACGTATTATGCTGGAATGGAGAGGTATGTCCATCGGTCATGAAAAATTACACATGTCCTTGTCGTTATTCGAATAGATATTCGAGGGTCTGCCAAAGGTTTGAGGCAATCGCACTTAGCAGCACCCCTCGCCAAGACTGACCATCCGAAGATAGGTCCTGCCGAGAATGACGGTAAAAAAGTCTTTGAACGCCTTCGGGCCGCAACAGACCCACTTTCCATTTCACGTCTTATCGGTGAGATTGAAGGACCGTAAGTCTTTCGATGCATCCCTGAGTATATCCACCGACTCTCCACAATCAGATATGCGTTCGTGTTTTTCCAGGTCTGGCCCAATAGCTGGCAACAAAAATGTCTCGGCTCACCTGCTACAGGAGTCATCGAAGAAGTTGTATTTTGCGCGCGATCCCCTTGGTCGACGATCGCTGTTAATACACAAGCCTTCTTTGATCAATCCAACCTTCCTTCTTGCATCAGTGTCGGCTGGTGGCGACGATGCATATGATTTCGAGGAACTTTCTACCGACAGAATATTCGTCCTTGATCTTGGCGTGCTCCATGAGCCTGAAAATGTATGCGTTTTAGACTCTGTTCCGAGAACCTGATGAAGCAAGTGTTATTTCAGTTTATAGCTGATTTCCACGACAACTTTGGTGCCACACCACGGGCAAGTGACGGGCACGTGCCATTCGTATGTAAACATCCGTCAAGAAGGTCGTGTGTTTATCCCTTCATCGATGACAGGGTGTCGTGAGGAAAGTCAATCGATCATTACCACCTGAAAACCTCCCAAAAATACAAGGCCTTGATGCCATTTCCTTACCCATACCCCTTCTAGAGGCTACGGAACAACTTGTTTCTCACCTCGACAGGAGCGTGATGTTGCGCGTCAAAGATATACCATACGCATCAGGAGACGGAAGCAAAGCAAAGGTTGCTATCCTTTTTAGTGGAGGAATAGACTCCACGATATTGGCCTTCTTTGCACACCGGTACGCGAGGCGTCCCTGACAAGATAATGTTGTTACTAATTTTTTTTGTGGTCAGACATATTACGCTGGGCGAACCGATTGACCTTTTAAATGTGGCTTTTGAGAACCCACGCAAAGTACAAGGGCAACTGGACGGCAATGTTGGAGCGCTCCCTAAGAAGAAAAGAAAGCAGCATTCTAAGATGATTGGTATTGATCCGAGAGATAATGTTGACAACGGAACACCGTACATGGTTCCAGACAGGGAAACGGGTCTTCAAGAAGTAGATGAACTCAGGAGACTATGTCCTGGAAGAGTATGGAACTTTGTGAGTCTTACCCCGAAAGCTACAGTTTGTAGGAGTTGAAAACTCTTCGAGGTTGAGATTGATGTTCCGTACAAGGCGAGTGCGGAAATGGTTGGGAACATCGTGTTTCTCACAGCGTTGCGCAACAGGACAGTCAAGCCGCAAGATCAACTGTTGAAGCGATCATGTATCCTAGCAGGACTGTCATGGACCTGGCGCGTGCAAATTTATTTTCTACCCGAGCGTTACCTGATGATTGATATCAGAGTCTCGCCATGGCACTATACTTTGCTTCTCGAGGTATAGGGCGCGTGCGCGACTGCGCAACCTTGGAATACAGGAGTTATACGAGCTCCGCAAAAGTCGTCCTCAGCGGGTTGGGATCTGATGAGATGCTTGGTGGTTACGGCCGACACCGAAGTGTTTTCACAGCCCAGGGTTGGCAGGGCGTGGTCAACGAGGTATGTTCCCCTGGCTTGCCCTTTGGTCTAGCAAACATCTTTGTTCCAGCTCCAGCTTGAGCTCGACCGGATTCCTACACGAAATCTGGGACGTGATGACCGGATTATATCTTCGCACGGGAAAGAAACAAGACATCCATTTCTCTCACTTTCTGTAGTGTCCTTCTTCGCTGGACTACCAGTGTATCTAAAGATGGACTCGCGGCTGGAGATGGGAATTGGGGACAAGATGTTGCTGAGACTTGCTGCGAGGAAAGTGGGGCTTGTGGAGGCGAGCACGAGGAAAAAACGAGCGATGCAATTTGGAAGTCATTCTGCACGAATGGAAGGGGGAGAAATTGATAGAAAGGGGGGCTCGATAATTAGACTTGCCAAGTAGACTGACTTGTTTGGCCAGTGTTTGTTGAACTCCATGGCTCTCCCTCAAACTGCGACCCGTCTACTTGGTGCATAACTTGGTTGTATAAACTGTGAAAACAAGCAAACTCATGTCTTTGGTCTGCAGTTCCACTGGGGATTGCGTTCGCTGTCGTGCAAGCCAGCATTTATGATGTACCTGGGGGTTTTCGAGCAGTCATGTTTGATCGTTTCTCGGGCGTAAAGAACAAGGTACGCCCTTTTTTTGCCTCCGCCTTTGATCAGGGACACAAAGGCGCGCTCAGGCCACGGGTGAGGGTACCCACTTCTTGGTGCCTTGGCTGCAAAAGGCCATCCTGTACGACTGCCGCATCAAACCAAGAGCAAGTGTCTAGCTCATGTTCATTGCTGGCACTACTGACTTGATCATCGTGAATCAGAATATTTCAACCACGACGGGCTCGAAAGACTTGCAAATGGTTTCACTAACATTGCGCGTGCTTTCACGGCCGGACACAGACCATCTGCCAAAGATTTACCAGAGCTTGGGCTTGGACTATGACGAACGTGTCCTTCCCTCTATCGGAAATGAAGTCCTCAAGGCCATTGTCGCGCAATTCGATGCGGCCGAGTTGATCACGCAACGAGAGGTAGTGTCGGCAAGGATAAGGGCGGACCTACTGCAGCGTGCAGGCGAATTCAATATCAAATTGGAAGATGTGTCAATCACGCATCTGACGTTTGGAAAAGTGGGTCTCCTTGGAAGGGGATACATCAGATGCTAACAATTCCCATAGGAGTTTACACAGGTTTGTGTCAATGAAGATGGAGGGAGACGATCTGAGCATGTCACTTATAGGCCGTCGAAGCCAAACAAATAGCGCAACAAGGTATGCCAAGTGAGACCTGGTGGTGGTGACAAGCTGACGTGGGCCAGATGCCGAGCGAGCCAAGTTCATCGTGGAAAAGGTGAGTGTGCTGGGCTCGTCAAAAGCGCAATTCTGAGGAGGTGGCAGGCCGAGCAAGAGCGACAAGCGGCCGTGATACGTGCCGAGGGCGAGGCTGAGGCTGCTGCGACGATATCGAAGGCGTTGGAAAGGGCGGGGGATGCGTTCCTTGCGCTGAGGAAGATTGAGGCGAGCAAGGCGATCGTGCAGTCGCTGTCTGCGAACGGGAACGTGTCGTATATTCCGAGCAGCGGGGGGAATGTGTTGTTGAATGTACCTAGCAAGCCGTAGACAGTTCAATGTGGCTGTGTTTTCGTCCTTCATCCACTGCGTTCAAGGGAGTGAACGCGAATCTTTTCTCCTTCTCTGTATTCTCTGTGTTCTCTTTTTCTCATTTTATCTCTTTTTCTCCTTTCCGTCTGTCTTTTTCCTTCCCTCATCAGATTTCCTGTCCGTATTTGTATCCTCCTTGTCCTCCTGCCCGCTCACTTTACCCAGATTCTCTCTCTCTATTAAGTCATGAACCCCATGTCCATGGGTGGCCCAGCCGAGGCCCCGGTATGTCCCCCTCACCTCCCTTCCCTTCCCTCCTCACCCTCCCTCGTCAGAGGCGGGCTCATCTCTACGTCGGCAATCTGAGCCCTCGCGTCACCGAGTACATGCTCACCGAGATATTTGCCGTCGCTGGCCCAGTCCAGCATGTCAAAATTATCCCCGACCGCAACTATCAGCACGGCGGCCTCAATTATGGTTTCGTCGAGTATCTTGATATGCGTGCTGCCGAGACCGCTCTCCAGACTCTCAATGGCCGCAAAATTTTTGACACAGAGATTCGTGTCAACTGGGCCTACCAGGGTCAGCAAAACAAGGAGGACACCACCGGCCATTACCACGTCTTTGTCGGTGATCTCTCCCCCGAGGTCAACGATGAGGTCCTTGGCAAGGCTTTCAGCGCTTTCGGCACCTTGTCCGACGCCCGTGTAATGTGGGATATGAATTCCGGAAAATCACGCGGTTACGGTTTTCTGGCCTTCAGGGACAAGACAGACGCCGAGCAAGCTATCGCGACCATGAATGGAGAATGGCTAGGCTCGCGCGCCATTCGTGTAAACTGGGCAAACCAGAAAACTCAGGGTGGAGCTGTTGCTCCTCCTCCCCGCCCTACCGGAAACATCGGTACCGCGCCTGCACCAATCAACTTCCAAGGTGGTCCCCTCTCTTTCGAGGGTGTTGTCCAACAAACGCCTTCTTACAACACCACTGTTTATGTTGGTAACTTGGTTCCCTACTGCACTCAAGCAGACCTCATCCCGTTGTTCCAATCTATCGGTTATCTTTCCGAGATTCGCATGCAAGCTGATCGCGGTTTTGCTTTTGTCAAGCTTGACACACATGAACATGCTGCTATGGCAATCGTTCAGCTGCAAGGTCAGATGGTCCACGGCCGACCAATCAAGTGTAGTTGGGGAAAGGATAGGGCTGATGGCGCGACCGTGCAACCTACTCCCATGAGCCCTTCTCCCACAGCGGCTCCATACGGCAATATGGTGAGCTAAGTTGACTCTCTTTTGATTTTCTTACTCAGTCGATTCTCGTGTGTATGTAGCCCATGTACGGCATGCCGCAGCCCAACACGTATGGCCAGTACGGTTTCGGTGCATACGCTGGCTTCCCGAACCAGCCAGCCGGCGCCCCTAATCCTGCAAGCCCAGGCATGGCGCAGGCTGCTCCCGGCGCCATTGGCAGTGGACTAGGTGCTAGTCAACCAGGCGCGACAGATCCATCTGTCGCAGCTGGCGCTCCCGCACCGGGTGCTCAGGCACAATGGCCCACTGGGGACCCTACGTACTATTCAAATTACTGGGGTGGTAAGAAATTCTGAAAATTTGGTGAATTTGGTTGACGATTGTTATATGATAGGATACTACAGCCAAGCTGCCCAGCCGGGCGCTGAGGGCCAGGGTGCTTGAAACATTTGCTCCTTTTGCATCGTTATATCTGCCAATTCATTCATCGTCATGGTCTTGTGACTGTAGCCCTGAAATTGCTCCCAGAGTCAAATAGCTAATTGCCTCTACAGATTTTTTTCTTTTCTTAACTTTGCAGAATTTCAATCCAAGCAGATGAAAGAAGCTGTGTATGGTATCTCCGGAACTGTCATCCATACTCTGTTCTGTCTTGTTCAGTATCTGTCTGTTGCATCACCCGATTTCCTATCTTGTTTTCTTGAGGTTGATCCATTTCAGCTTCCCTCTACTCTTTGCACAAGTCTGTTTACTTTCCTATATCCTCTATTAGAGGATGGTCTTCCATCCAGAATATTATTTGTTGACTGTGCGATGGTGCAGGGGTATGGTATGGGGTACTATGAAGCAGCAGAAGAACGTCTACTCGTCTACGATCAACCATTCGGACTCTGATCCTGATTCGTCTGTAGCCGAGATCTTTGTCCATCCGTCGTCGTCGACTCTGTCGATTCCCCCGGACGCACTCCGTTTCCCGACACCGTGCCGGAGGGAAGTGCTTGAGGCCCATCTGTGCCGCGCCAATTGACAACGGCCTGGTGTCGAGAGCGCATGTCCTCGTAAAAGTCCATCGCTTCGTTCATCTTGTTAGCCTGCGCCTGCTTGTCATCGAGCCAGCGCTGGAGAAGTTTGGCGTTGTCCTTTGTGAGGATCTGATTACGCTCCTCGATCTGACCAAGCTCGAGCTGAAGGGTGTTGATTTCATCGTGCAGAACCTATGGAAAGGGCATGATGGATATCATCGGAGATGGTGGATCAGGTACGTACTTGCGCTGTGCGGTCCTTTTCCATCATGAGCTCGCTGTGTTGGTCTACTTTTCTTCGTAGACGGTCGATTTCTTCTCTTGCTTTGCGAAGGTTCTCTGACTCGATGCGGGAAAGCTCCTCCTTCTCGCGTAGAGTTTCATTCATTGCGAGAAGGCGTTGGGCATTCTGGCCTTGTGTCTTGTACACCGAGGCAAGCTCATCCCGGAGAGAAGATATCTGCGACTCGAGGGATGCCATGTAGGCCGCGCGGACTGGGTTCCTGGGTGGTGTTAGAGAGTGAAGGGCGTGAATAAGAGATGACATACTCTTCGCCGGAGGCGGTTCCAGGAATGTACACTGTGGAGCTAGAAGGATTGGCGCGGACTGAACCCACGGCCTTGAGGAGGGAAGCATTGCGCTCCTTGAGCAGTTTGGTCTGCTGTGCTAGCCTACGATCTAGTGGGATGAGTGTGGAGGACACTAACTTGATTTGATAGAACAAGTACACTGTTCGATGATGGATGCGAACGCTTTCTGCTTGACATTGCGTTCTGCGAGACGGAGGCGTATGTGCTCTTGCCAGGAAGGCTCTGCCATCGAAGAGGAACGCGGCGGAGATAAGTTTAGGGTTAGGGTTAGGAGATGCAAAACACCGGCAGTCTGCGAAAGATATTCCCACGCAGACCTTCGTTGAAAGTCAAGAATACCTTGACTCTCCTCAACCATGGGCGTCGTGAGCAGCTGCTGCGAGTCCTGCTGTGCGTGTTCTGCGTATCCTCGCTTTCCAAGCTGATCCGTACCCTCGCCCCAGTCCGTTCACGCAGATCTCAACAGTACGAGCCCCTTCTTCTAGAGAATGAACGCGAAGCAGTTGCCGACCTCCTCCAGTACCTCGAGAGTACGCCCTCGATCCATTTATCTTATTCCATTTCTCAAAATCGCACCTGCAGATCGCACAACCACAAATTTCTTCCAGGGCTCCCCCCTCACCGCTCTCACAACTCTCTCTTTCTCTGACAATGTCGACCTGCAACGCAGTGCCGCACTGGCATTTGCTGAAATCACCGAGAAGGAAGTCCGTCCGGTTGGCCGGGACACGCTCGATCCTATCCTCTTCCTGCTCTCCAGCCAAGACACCGAGGTTCAGCGTGCAGCCAGTGCTGCTCTCGGTAATTTGGCAGTAAACAGTATGTCTCGCTCGTGTTTCCTGCACCCAACCCATGCGGATGATCCCCGCGCAGCTGACAACAAGCTCCTCATCGTCAAACTTGGCGGCCTCGAACCTCTTATTAAACAGATGCTCAGTCCAAACGTGGAGGTCCAATGTAATGCCGTCGGCTGCGTTACGAACCTTGCAACCCATGGTGCGTATATGCGCCTTGACACGTCGGCTCTGATGGTCCCTGTCCATGTACAGACGACAACAAGACAAAGATCGCAAAGTCGGGTGCCCTAGTCCCGCTCACACGCCTTGCACGTTCCAAAGACATGCGTGTTCAACGCAATGCGACTGGTGCCCTCCTCAACATGACACATTCAGGTGCGTAGTCTGACCCCGAGAACAGCTCTCATGCGCAGCATTGCTGAGGTCTCTCGTTCAGACGAGAATCGGCAGCAACTCGTCAATGCAGGCGCTATCCCCGTACTGGTCAGTCTCTTAAATTCGATGGATACGGACGTACAGTATTATTGCACTACGGCACTCAGCAATATTGCCGTTGATGGCGTGAATCGCAAGAAACTTGCTCAGACTGAACCTAAATTAGTAACGAGTCTTGTTGCACTTATGGATAGTCCTTCTCTCAAGGTACAATGTCAAGCTGCCTTGGCACTCCGCAATCTTGCCAGTGATGGTAATTCATCTTTACATATGCTGCGCGGTCACTAATTCGTTGTGCTTTGTCGATACAGAGAAATACCAGCTGGAGATTGTCAGAGCTGATGGCCTCAATTCCCTCTTACGTCTGCTGCAATCAACTTACCTTCCCCTCATCCTGTCGTCTGCGGCTTGTGTCCGCAATGTCTCGATCCACCCCCAGAACGAGTCACCGATCATTGAATCTGGGTTTCTTCAACCCTTGATTAATCTTCTTTCGTTCAAGGACAACGAGGAAGTACAATGTCATGCCATTTCCACGCTTCGTAACCTCGCCGCTAGCTCAGAGAAGAACAAGTTGGCGATCGTCAAAGCTGGGGCCGTACAATCCATCAAGGAACTTGTCCTCGAAGTACCGATGAACGTACAGAGTGAGATGACTGCGTGTGTTGCTGTTTTGGCCTTGAGCGGTAGGCGACCTCTTGACGAGGGGATCATAAAATTGAACTCCATTTAGACGAACTCAAGGGTCAATTGTTGGAGATGGGTATCTGCGAAGTGCTCATCCCTCTTACAAATTCGCCTAGCTCCGAGGTGCAGGGTAATAGCGCGGCTGCCCTGGGCAACCTGTCATCCAAGGGTATGCCTATGATGTGCTATTAAATGAGGCCCTGAGATATTTTCTTCTCTTTAGACGGACGGACGGCCACTGACGATTACTCGGCATTCAACGATGTTTGGGACAAACCCGATGGCGGAATGCATCGATACCTTTACAACTTCCTGACAAGCCCAGATGCGACGTTCCAACACATTGCTGTATGGACGATAGTGCAGCTGCTAGAGTCTGGAGGTATTGCAGTCGTATTATTTCGGAGGGTGCTGACTGACGTCGGCATTAGATCCACAACTGATCAGCAACATACGGAATTCTGGTTTGTTGAACCCTCCCATCCG
>JBBPOH010000578.1:0-12104 GCA_038091335.1 Phylloporus arenicola | reverse complement strand
GGTACGTCTTGTCTTGTCTAGGGTATTCACTTCTCGCCACCAATCAGTCAGCCTGTCGGCGATTGCTGACTATTCAACTTCGGCTGCCGAGCGATTATCGATTATCGTCCCACGGCGGTCCAAGGATGAAGCACTTGCTGATATATAGAGCATGGCAGGTCGGTATGCCAATCACGCAAACGTTTCGTCTATATCTCGCTCGTGTCCCCATCATCTATTTTCTAGTTGCAACGCTTAGTTTACGTCTTCCCAAGGCAGGGGTGTCTCATTCGAATGCAGTCTAATCTATCAACTGACGCACTCCTATTTTGGGTCTGTTCCTTTCTACGCTCTGGATTTATTTGTGGGTTATCCTAACAGATACCATGAGTCTTTTGGAAAGTCAAAACCAAACCCGGCCCCACAGAAATGGGACTAGCCAGGGCATACCCAGCGACGTGGTTGTGACGCCAGGATCTGTCTCGCGCGATCCCTCATTGTCAGAGTTTCAGACTCTTCAAGAGGAAAAAGAGTCCCCGGACAGCCAAGATTCAGAACGAGGCACGATCAAGCTCACGGGAAAATATTCCAAGTATGCTGGAGAGCCACCAGATGGGGGCCTCAAGGCATGGAGTGTCATACTTGCGTACGTGGGCACCTTCTCCTCTATCATGTCCCAGACACTGATGGCAATACAGGACTGCCCTGACGACGTGTGCGACGTTGGTGGTTTCTGTTTCATAGTGTTTCGCATCTTTGAGCTGATGCTTTCTCCGCCACGGACAGTTTTGGGTACATCAATGCATGGGGAGTAGGTGTCTCAGGTACTCTGGAGACGGCACTGGTTAATGCGTGGATAGGTCTTTCAATCTTATTACGAACAAGTGATGCTTCCCAACGATAGCCCGTCAGATATGTAAGATTCCTTCTCACTTGTTGCCTATTCACCGTCATTGACATCTTTTCGATCCAGTGCATGGATTGGTTCCATACAGGTAGGTTGACACACCAATCTCCATCAGACGAGAAGCATTACTGATCCGATGAAACCGATCTTTTCTCTACTTGGTTCCCATTCCACCACATCGACACGACAAGTACGCCCTGGTCTTGCTACCCGGGCCTATCACCGGGCGATTATTCGACATAGGATATTTCAAGATACCTTACTTTCTCGCCAGTTGTCTCATGATAGTTTGCACATTTCTAGTCGCAGAGTGCAAGGAATATTGGCAATTTTTCTTGGCGCAAGGCTTGGGTATCGGGGTGAGTTCTACTTCACTCGCTCTGGTTGCAAGCTACATTTCCCCTCGCTCAGTTGGCAAGCGGTATACTGTTTGGACCAGCAATGGGGATCGTATCACATTGGTTCTCAAAACGAAGAGGTCTGGCGATGGGTTTTACTGCTGTCGGATCATCAATTGGAGGAACGATCTTTCCCGTCGCAGCTCAGAATTTAATCCCCGAGGTTGGGTACGTCTAGAACCTCATTTTCTTCCTTGACATGTCACTTATTACGGGCTTGTCAGATTCAAGTGGACTATGAGGATTTTTGGATTCATGCTGCTCTTTTGCCTTGGCGCAGCAAACCTGGTGAGCTCCCCACAAAAAGCCAGTTTGAAGCGATGTTGATTGTGCACAACAGTTGATAGATAGGCGGCTCCCACCTATGAATATAAAGGGTGGCTTGTTTAACTTGGCCACGCTGAAAACCCCAGCGTATGCGATTTACTGCATATCTGGTGCAACTGTCTTCCTTGGTCTATATACTGGTGGGTCTTTTTTTACCGTGCCCCTTCCGGTTTGTGTGAGGTGGTCACTGACATACGTTGGACAGTGTTAACGTACATACCTATTCGCGCTATGCAAGTGGGCATCCCAGACAATTTCGCCTTTTATCTCATCGCTATCGCCAACGGCTCCTCTGCCCTCGGAAGAGTTTCTGCTGGAATTCTTGCAGATCGCATTGGTTTGTGGTCATATCGTGCCAACTCTGGTGCTGACATCCATGATCAGGGGCGCTCAATGTCATGATTCCGTTTATCACGATAGCAGCCGCCATGACGTTTGCGTGGCCATTTGTGGTGAGCAAGGGTGGACTCATTGGGATCTCTCTGATATATGGGTGGGTCGATTTCAGTACTTTCATTCGCAAATCATAACGAGCTATCATCCTCTTTCATCAGTTTTTCTTGTGGGACTTACGTCTCCCTATTCTCTATCCCTGCGATATTAATGGGCCCCATTGGCGATGTCGGCCGACGCACGGGGATGTCTCTGGGCTTTTCTGCCTTCGGCGCACTCACTGGAACGCCGATATCTGGGGCCCTTAATTCTGCGACAGGTGACTTTAAGGATGTGGGTTGGTATGCTGGTAAGCGTTCTGAATTCCCTTTTCATATCCCATCCTTGAAATGTCTTAGGCGGGATGCTTTTACTCTCGGTGTGCTTGTTGCTATTGGCACGCTATCTGCACCTGGGCAAATTGTCGGGCAAGTTTTGAGTAACCGCGATCCTATTCCCATCCTCGTTACTTATAATTCATGTGAGTACGAACTTGGTTGCAAAAAAGCTCGGAGGTCTCGGTACTAGAGGATCGTGTTCGTAGAGGCATAAACAATAACATACCCCCAAGCCCTTGATAACCAGGCGCTCCCTGAAGTGCCGATCTGATTAGATCAAACCAGCAGGTTGATCTGGGCGCGTGGGCTAAAGAACATTCAAGTCCGACTGATGTAGCTATCACCATTCTCTGCACATTGATTCGAGGGAGATGTCGTGCTTCCTGTGGAGTGTTCATTATATTTGGCGACCCATCCATGTGAGAATGCTATGCTCGATCACCAGACTCTCCTACCTATATGAAGGCTGCTACTTCTTCCTTCCTCCGAGCGATTAAAGCGATCAATGTGTCCATTCCCTTCAAAACGCCGCTATCAGGTCCTTCGCCTGGCACGACCCTTGTGTGGGAAAAATCGATCAAAGCGATCGTGTACAAGCAAGGTTGCACATCCGTGTCAGAGGAGGATGCCTCGGTTGTATCATCTGGAATGGACTCCATGATGATTTCGCCTTGTTCGTCGACTTCCACCTCAATCTGATCACTGTCTTTTTCTCCATCCTCTTCGAACCTGACATCTTTGGGACTACTTGGGGCCCCACCACGGCCACACGCAGCAGCAGCTCCTTCCCAGTCTCCCTCATAGACGATCAACACGCTACTACCTACTATTCTTACATGCGCGCCTGAGAGGGATGTGCGGATATCAACGAGTGAGGTATGGACGGACGTGAGGAGGGTGAGAAGGGTATCTGGGGGGAGACCCGTGTTTGAATTTGATGTGCTCGGTGTCTGAAGATGGGCGTTGGTCTGCGGAGCCGGGATCAAACAAGGAAAGAAGGCCCGAATCCCTTCCTGCAGCTGTTCTGGCTTCAGGCTATATCCATATGCCTTGCCATATACGACTGGGTCAGGAGAGTGGTTCGAATATACCTGTGAAGTGGATACATGACTTTGTGTTCTCAGTTAAACGCAGCGCTCACTTGAAAGCCAGTCAACCTTATCCCGGTTTGTAGAGTGGTTGTCTCCGCAGCTTTTCTGATCATCCTCGCCTTTTTCTCTTCCGACGAATCCACGTCATAGAGTACTGTGCCAAGTTTTACATCCAGGACACAGGGCTTGCGATAACCATGCAGAAGGTTCTGGAGAACGAGTGTTTGCGAAGACAGATCGGAATAAGCGGAGTCAGTAGAGTTGTTGAGGTCGCCGAACGCAGAGGCGGTTTCCGAACCAGTCACGGGTACGATAATCGGATTTTCCGGTCCAATATCAGCGGCTGGATTGGTGAGTTTTCCCTCTAGATTTAATATGCCAAAGAATCTGGGTATCCAAGGCTTGAGTGCGTGTAACCCCGTGGAGGGATCGTCGACGTCTCTGATGAACTGATAAAAGGCAACCTCGCGGGGCAGGGCGGGTTTTAGGAGAAGCGACTCGTCCTCTGTGACGTGTACACCGCTATGACCACCGACTTGCTGAGAAAGAGGCGTCGTAGGTGGAAGAGTATGACCACGCCGTGGCTTCCCTGGCTGGGCCATTGCTCAAGCTCAAGAATCAGCTCTGCAGGAGCGGAGTAAGACGGAAGTCCGAAGTGCGATTCCGAGGCCTCAATGCACTCGATTGGATTGTATATAGGTTATGGGTAGGTTACCCGAGATTGCCCACTACCTGCAGGCAACAAATCATGTGGGTCACCTAACACGCTCCAAATGTTCATCAAACGTGCCACGTTTGTGTCTGTTCGGGCCTGCTGTGGCGGTCCATGAATCGAACTTATCATGGGGCGAGGGAGGGGGGCCGAAAGCGGTGCGGGTCGTTGCGTTGGTGAACCGGCGCACTCCTGCGGACGAGCGTGCTGGTCGGTACCTAGTACTTATCATCCTCGGGTCTTCGAGAATGCCGCAACCTTATCCGAATTCCGCATGATGTAATAGATGGGATCGAAATCGACATGCTTCAGAACCACCGTGCTCCAATCAAATCGAGAGATACTGACCGGCCACGTCATGGGCACAAATGGAGAAAGGGCGTGCCAGAGCGTTGCGCGACTCCGGATTCACCTCCGCGATTCCAAGGGACCCCGTCAAGTTACGCGTGTTCGGCTGTGCGTACCGGAACCATGAATGTCAAGGTTTGAAAAGGCTCGCTGCACGAAAATCAAACGATTTGCATCCTCTAGGGTCCCAACAGCGTAGAGCTACTGATATCAAAGCTCTAACTCAAGCGACGTTCTCTGATTCAAGCCGAGAAGTTATCGTCTCCGTGCACGTGACTGTCACGTAGGCCCTTCCAGTTGTTCATCGCGTGTTGCACTGACTTTGTCGTATGTAAGCCTGCCTCGTGTTCCCCATCCCGAACCAGGCGAGCTCCGGGCACTTGCTCTGGGTTGTTCCAATACCTTGTCGTGTCCCAGAAAAAAGGTGGGTCGCCATCGTCGTGTCTATCAACGAATGCACTCTCACCTTCAAACCTTCGTGATCATCCAGTGGTGGACGGAGATCTCGTATTCTCATCCTTGTTGAATCGTACCCAACGAGCTGCGCAGGACGTCTCGTTCCATCTCATCTCTCGTCCTGATAATCACAACCTTTCGCACGCTAAACTGTCCTCCGACGCGTCAATCGATCGCTAGATACTCGCAGTTCGCTCTTATTGCGCAACGTTGACCCACGATTTCAGTTTCGGTTTTTAAAATGTTGGACACCCACTCGCTTTTGCTATCGCTTCATTCCTCGCCTTCTTCAATTACGACACCTTGCTCGCTTTCGACCTCTCGCACAGCGCTTGCGGATTCGACCAACGTCAATTCACACACAAATGCGTGCCCTTCTGGTTCTCCAAAAAGTCTAGTCTATCCGACCTCTTCCGCTCGGACCACTTGTGGTTGGAACGACTTTGACTCTGGATCTGCTTCGACCTTGCTCCAACCTCGTCACCATCATTTATCCTCTACGCCATCCCCTTTCCCGGTGACTTACAAAGCTCCGCCTACCGTCTCTATATCGCTCTCCGCAGCTTGTTCGCAGAGTATTCTGGGCGAACGACTCTGTAGCTCGCGGGCACAGGGTTTGGAGCCAGACCTCCCGGATGTGAAAAGCGTCATTCCATTCCCAAGTACGCCACTGGTTGGCGAAATGGATGTGGATATGTTCGATGGGACCTGTTCCGACAGTTATTCGCCATCTGCTGGCCTTTCCCCTCGTAAGCGTCACTCTGCGCAGTCTTCGGTTTCTTCTTCGCCCGGTAATCTCGGAAAAGACATGAAACCGAAACGGCAAAGGAAAAGCAAGCGGCAAGTGGCGGAGCTCTGTTGGCTGGGCGTCGTTCATCGGAGTATCCTGCATGGCATTGAGGCTCGCCAGTCTTATGGGAAGCTAAATGCCCCCGATAGGTTACTGTCTGGACTACGCGACTTGGATGCTACGGACCGTCTGTTGGTCGACAGAATGCAGAAGAGATTGGCTGACAACGGATGTGTCGAGGGACGGGCAGTGTCCAATCCTTTGCCACGAATATCATCGCCACGCATGTCGGTTCCGTCTTTGAACCTTGTCGCGCCGGATGGGAAGACTCGGTCAACCGGACCACCCCCTTTTGCGCTGTCGTCGAGCGGGAACATAAAAAGTAGTGACATTCTTGATGACACTGTCGCTTCTCCGTCAATATCCAAGCCATACCCGAGCACTCCATCGCTTGCCTCCCATTCCTATTCGCCTACCCCACCTGATACATTCATGTCGCACGGACGCCACGTTCATTTCGGGACACCACAACCACCCCGGCCCCCTCCACTTCATTCAAGCATTCCCCGACGTTCCCCCTCCCCACCGGCACGAACAGGAATTGTCTCTACCAACGCACAGACGCTCACTTTGACCATACCACACCTTGTGGCTGCCCTTGTGCTTGCTCATCACGAGCGGAGTGGGTTACGGTTGCGAGGACGGACATATAAGGTAGCAGAGAGCGGGAAAAATGCTGGCCATTCTACATTCTCTGCGCCATCTGACGGTTTACGGTGCGGCGGTGACGATGCAATCTGCGACAAGCCTGGAAGGACGCAACCAGCATCCATGTTACGTGCGAGATTGACGAATGCTCCGGAGAGGAGGTCACCCTTGTCTCGCGTCGTGTATACCGAGAGCTGAGCTCTCGCAACTGTGCAGGCGATTCTAACCAAGTGCTACGCCTTATGCATGCATTGGATACCGCAGTCACTACACCATTCCTCGCTATTGTGGATACGGATCCTACCTATACACTTACATTCTAATCGTGCTCCCTGACTAAGTACTAGAGCCCTTATGATGTAGTAGATTGATTCTACTGTTTATAAAATTCATCGGATTCAAGCCTAGGTTCTTCAAGCTTCACACTATGTAAGAGAATGGTTATAATGTCACGTGAGCGATAATTCTGCACGACTCAACTTGTTGCTTTCACTGGCTTCACACCAACGGACGTGCCGGCACTGGGGCTTATTGCTCACTGGACTCGATAACACGAGCACATGAATGTTTCAACAGGGACTGGTCCATCAACGACTTTGACTGCACTATCGAGACCAACTGACGTTACGGTGAGTTCATCCATCGCTCCGAGGTCTAATGCATCGACGTCACGTTCAACAAATGTCAGGGACAAGCATTCAATAACTCGCGAGCATCATGTCAGCCGCGCTCAATTCCCGTGCCGATTCGTCCTCGCAATCCGCAATGACGCTCCCCGATCTCTCTCTTGGTTCGCTTGTGTCTGGCATCTCTACGCCAGGCAGAAACCACAGGGTCCATTCCATATCATCACAGACAACGGCGCTGTCCTCAGCGCCGCTCTCGATTCCATCTCCACCAGACCCCCCCGTCAGTATACGCAAGCGGGTGGACGAACACGGGTCTGCGCTGAAACGATTAGCTATGTCTGGCCACGACGAAGGAGACGATGTCGGAGAAGGGGGCGATTTTTTGGACACTCCTGGCCATAAGTGGGGCGATGGTCCAGACACGCCCGTCGCAAACCGTAAACGCGCGCGAGCGACCCCAGGCGGCAACAAAGGCGTCACACTCACGCTCCGTGATCAAGAGAAGGTGATTCTCATTTTTCACTTATTTTTTATTTCATGTCTCGTGACGCGTTTGCATGCCACAACCACTTTGTGCACTTTAGCACATCGATAACCTCAAGAAGGAGAACTTCAACATCAAATTGCGCGTTCACTTTTTGGAGGAGCGGTTGGCCCAGCTTGCGCCTGACCAAGTCGACGCGGCGCTTAAACAAAACGTATCACTCAAGGTCGAGGTACAGCAACGCGGTCTAGAACTCAAAAAGCTCAAACGACTCGTACTCGAGCTTGAGCGCGAATTAGAACGTTCACAAAAGGAACGCGGGGCGGCAACTTCTCGCGATAGGGAACGTGATCTTGAGGCGAAGCTGCAAGAACGCGAACGCGAGATTCGAGAGCTGCGACGAGGACATGCGTCTGCAGTTGATGAAGACGTTTTGCGGCAAGCAGAACTCAGAAACGAGGAACTCGAGGAAGAGTTGGACAACGTCAGAGGGTTACTCGAGGATAACGTGGAAGAGATCGAACGGCTCCGCGAGATTGTCGAGAAACGCGGCGATGACACGTTTGCAGGGCGAGGAAACAACAAGCACGAACGGTGGCAGCAGAAGCTGGAGGAGATCAAGGCCGAGAACGAGGCCCTGCGGGCTCGGATAGAGGACCAGAACGAGCTCCTTCTGCGGAAGGAAGACGAGAGGGAGGAACTTGCAGATGAGATTGCGCATCTTCATTTGGAGATCGAGGATGTCCGGCGAAGGAGGGAGGCGGAATCGATCGATCGAAGCGAGAGTCGAGCTCAGGTACTGGAAGCGCAGGAAGAACGGGAGGCTGTAGAGGAGGACCTCAATTCCGTGCGTGACAAGCTGGCCGCAACGATGATCGAATTGTCGCAAAGGGAAGACGAGATTGAAATGAAGAACAAAGAGCTCGAGGATCTGATCGCTCAGCATGATCGGATTGTTGCTGTAGTTGAGGAAGAATGGCGAGGCGAAGTCGAAGAAGCTCGTGGCCAAGTGGAGGAACTCCGTGATGTATATTCTTTTCTCGTGTCCAATAGGACAAATCACTGATTGACGACCATGTATAGGCACTTGCTGAGCGCGAGACGGAGTCGAAGGAACTTCGTCTCAACATCTCTGAACTCGAGGCGAACACCAATGAGCTCCATGCAAAGTTCGAAGCCACGCTGCAACATCTTGAGAAAGAAGCCATTGAGAAGGACACCGAGATTGAAGCCGCCAATCGAGAAATAGAGAAACTGGGCGATCAAGTCTACCTGCTTGAAGAGGAGAATGACCGCATCAAAGAGGAGTGTGATCGCCTCCGTGAAGACGATGCTGTCGAGCGAGAAAGGCTTGAGGCACTCGCAGCAGCGCTGAAGGACGTAAGTCGAGTTGATAGCCTCAGGCTCATTTGATTGACTCTTGCCCTTCGCAGAAAGTCACTACGTTCAAAACGCAGCTTCAAGACCTGCAAGACCTTTATGACCAGGCTTGCCAAGACATTCTCATCCACCGATCACGACAAGAGGAACTAGCACGCCATGTCGAAGATCTCGTTGCGGAAGTGAAGCATGAACGTGAGGAAAGGGAACGCTTGGAGCAGGAGCTCCTCAGGATCGAGAAAGAGTATGATTCGCAGCTTCGCCACGAACGACGGAACGTGGAGGTCAAAGGATCCGCTCTCCAATCTGCACTCGACAACCTTGCGAAGAGTGAGACCATCCTGGAACAGCGTCAGTCTGATATTAAGGCCGTGCAGGACGCTCTAAAATCCAAGGAGGAAGAGTCCAAGAAACTAGGCGATTCACATACGACTGCGAAGTTCTCGCTGCAGCTCGAGGTTGATCGTCTGAAACGTGATGTACAGACTCTCGAAGATGCGCTCGCACGTGCACGTCAAGACACCGCGGCCCGCGAGGGCAATACGCGGGAGCGTGACGTCGCGATAGACAAGCTACACAACGAAGTTCGCGATTTGTCTACGCGTCTTGGGAATCAGACACAATCTCGCCTGCAGCTCTCCGAAAAGCTCGATACTACTCTAGCGAGCTTGAAGACTGCCGATTCGGAGGTATCTACGTTGCGTACCAGAGTCCACGAGCTCGAGGGGCGGTTGGCAAAGGATCAAAAGTCGCTGCTTACAAGTGAAAGTCAATACCGGGACCAGCTCACCGAGCGCAACACGTTGCTGCTTACAATATACCAGTATATGGACAAGATCCTTGGCGTAGACAAAACTCCCGTACGTTTCTATTCGACTGGCAATTTTCTCCCTCATCGAGCGTTCCTAGAAAAAGGGTGGCCAAGCTGAGACAAAACCTTTCACTAATTTCAGCGTCTTTCACGATAACCTCATCACGCGCCTCAAAGCACTTAGTCAAATCCAGCTAGACTTTGACAAGCGGGTCAAGGAAGCTGAAGTACGATTCACTGAGAAACTTACAGACATGCGGAAACAGCTCGATACCCGGTGGAAGCAGATCGACAAGTTTGAAACGAGCGTGAAGGCTTATGGCGACGCGAAGGCAACGTGGAGACGCAAGTACGTTACCAAAGAGGGGGAGCTCGAGGCGCTCAAGGTTCGTGCTGTGACAAGGTCTCGCGTTGCGTGCTCATTTTACTTGGTAATACTATAGGCTACCAACACCGATCTTGTCCAGCAGCTTGCGACGGCAAGACGTCCCACCCAAGGCGACTCGCAGGAGATACGAACGCTCTTGTCACGCGCTGTAAATGCCGAAAAACGGCTGGTAGTGTCAAATAATCAGCTGCTTCAGCACGAAGAGAAGATATCAACTTTGAACCAGAAGACATCAACCGCAGACGCCAAGTGGGAAGCACGGGTGAAGGAGTACGAGTCGCGTTTGAAAGCTGCGGAAGAGAAATACAAGCGGGAGCGGCAGGGAAGCAAAGAACGAGTTCTTGAACTCGAAACACAAATCAAGTATGTTATGGCGTCACTGTTTATCAATCCATGTTTCCATTCACTAGTTACTGACTTTACGCGATCATTCTAGGAGTCTGGAACGGCAAAACGACATTGCTCACAAACGCAATGCACTACTGGACGCGGTGACGGATAGCGTGAGGCCCGGTGGAAGTGGCAAAGGTCGTGATCGGTGATATGCATGATATAGGTGATGTTCGACGTTTAATCTTTATCCGCTCTCTTCTTTTGCTCCCTTCTCGTGCTTTTTGTCACGACTCGCATTCACCACGACGTACCATACATCCTGTGTGTTTGATATGATAGACCCCTCGTTAACCCAGACATATAATGCTAATACCATCTGACTTGGATTTTATATGCTTTTGACCTTAGTTTGTGACGTCGTGGCAATGCGGTCTTATCACCCCAGAGCCATCAGCAAAGAGGCCCGGTCTTGCAAGGACGCACAAGGACTTGTAAGGCATACACTTGCAGAGAAATACTCCAGGCTTGCAGGACCATGCTGGTCAACGCGGTCTCAATCATATTTGCCTTCAACACAGCCCGTTCAGGCTTTGTAACAAGGTCTTACAAGATGATAACAGGTAGCACCGGTAATACACAAGCACGCTAAAAACCACAGTTAACGTAAGTTATACCACGAGAACATCTAGAGTGTGAACGTGAACGGTCGAGTGATGTGATGCGACAGTACAATGGAGGGGAAAGTGACGCAGTACGAAAGTAGGCGATGTAATGCGGTACTTGAAGCTTGAAGAGCGGGGAGTCCAAGAAAGAAAGAAGTAATGAATGAGAGTAAGCAATGCGATATGACAATTGAAGAGCATGCCCCGGGTCCAAGAAAGCGATGAGATGTAGTAGGTGGAGAATAGGTTAATACTCTTGAAGAGTGATCCGATGCAACATCGAGTGTATTCCGGCGCTTGGTGAATTATTACAGTGGGATGAACGGACGTACTCTTAAAAGTCATTGGCACGCTTTGCGCATGCGGCGTCCCGTCTTGGTGGCCCCAGAACGTCTCAAGCTCATCCCTTGTAGTTCATCGACGCCCGATTCACACTCGTCACCCGTGCATATTCGAGCAACAGTCTGTCTCGCCATCAGTACAGCCGAAAAAGCACGCGTCGCACCCACACACCGATAAAAGTAGGCCGTCATGTCCTCTTGGCGCCAATATTCCCGACTCCACGCCCGCCCCGCCTGGGCAATCCGCTTCGCAAGATCATCGTGTGCCCGAAAGAACGCGAGTGCGTCATACAGGTCTGCATAGGACACCTGAATCGGGACATAGTGCACCCAGGGTTCGATCCGCGCGCTATACCTGCACGCGGTCAGACGCGATCAGATAGTCAACTGGGGACCCACCATTCTGGATAGACCGTCGACTTGAATATCAGCGCATTACTCGTCATCAGCCTCTTGAACCTCCCCGACCGCCCGTTCCCATCCACCTATGGTCGCGTCAGCCCAGTCACAGCGCACCACGGACAACGCACGTCGATGATATACTTGTACCTCCCCTCGTCGCGCCGGTCCTGCACGCTCCGAAACTCCCA
>JBBPOH010000577.1:0-12113 GCA_038091335.1 Phylloporus arenicola | reverse complement strand
GTGGTGACCACGGTGCGTATGGATCGGATCAGTTGAAGGTGTGACATTTACCATTTGCCCAGGCCATGCGGGTCTGCGAAATTTCAATATTTCCTGCGGAGATGCCCTTCCTGTCTCTATCGCCTTCACAGATAACCCTCGCATGATCGTGAGCGGCGAACGCAATCCCAACCATCCTGGAGGGAGGCTTCTGCGGTACCATATTGCCCCGGATCCAGCGTGCAAAATAAATGCGCCGGAGAACTTGGATGCGATCGCTTTGAACGCTGTTGATCGTGTCGTCGTCTCGAAGGATGGGAAATGGATCGTGATTATCTCGGGAACGAACGTGATGGTGAGGAATATGACCACAGACGAAGTGGTTGAAGTGGATGAGCACAAGTCGGGAATGCCTGTGCATGCGGTTGATATCGCTCCGGACTCGACCAAGTTTGCTACGGGATCCCAGGACAAGACCGTCCGCATATTCAGTCTCAATACAGGAAATTTACTCTTCAAGCTCAGTCAGCACGAAAATAGTGTACTTGGGGTCAAGTTCTCTCCAAATGGCGAATACCTCGCAACCGCCGCATTCGGGGATTTTATCCGGGTATGGGATACTCGCAACAGCTACATGTTAATGCAGACTAGCGACGATATCGTCTACGGCCCCACTCCCGACGCTGATGCTGCTGTTCAGAGTATACCCCTCGGATGGTCCAGCCACAGCGATCGTGTTTTTACGATATCCTCTGGACTGGTCACGATCTTCCAATCTTCACCAACGTCGTTGGACATGCCGTATTATACAGGAGAGAGACCGGGTTATGTAATCCGCTTTGCGGATTCTGCTCCTGCGAGCAACAACTCGACATTCTATGCACTCGCGACCAATGGGAGAATAATTGCATATGCTGCAGGCAGTTCGCTCTCCTTCTGGGACACCTTCTCATCTTCTAAAATTGGCCCTACCATCACCTTTCGAGATCCGATCCTCTCTCTTGCTTTCTCATCTGACGACAGTTATCTTGCGTGTGGAAAGGGCAACAAGCATATCATAGTCTACCTCCTTAGGGACATGGTCCCTCTACATGATATCATTGATGTACGTGTTCCACTATACCGGGCTGTTCAGGCGTGATCTGAATTTCTTCATAGCCTACTCACCTTCCTTTCATGAACGTGAATTATAAAGCTTTCCAGTTTTGGATACAACAACACTTTGATACCGCCGGCAGAACACTGCCGCAAGAGCAAAAAAGAAGTAGCTACCACTCTCTCGCAAATTATGCTCTTATACGAGCACATCCCCAAGCTTGGTGTACGGCGTTCGAGTCCGCTACAAAGGTAGCTCTCTGCTGTTGTTTCTTGTCGGTAATGCTGATTCGGATCCACCCCAAGTCACTCGCAGCTGGGCCGTCAATCATTGGTCACATCGCATTGGCACGCGCACTCGTCGGACTAGGTCAACATGAGCCCGCATTTGAAGCCTTTGATGCCGTCTTCCGCACATGTGGTGCAGACGACATCAGATTTCTCCTACTCATCAAGGTGCGTGGACTTCTTTTTCCTGACCTCTCCCGCTGATCCGTCCTGCGCAGGCCATCCTCTTGTTCCTCTCCGGAAAACGTGAAAATGCAATCACCCGCGTCAAAGATCTCATCTCCAGCGCAGACGATAGCGAAAAATACGATTGCCTCCAGGTGCGTCACACGTCCGATGCGGCATCAGCGGTGGCGCAGCTCAGCCCCGTCATTGAAGGTCCTCGGGAACATGTACCTGATTCAGGGCGACTGGAAGGAGGCTTTCGAGTCGTTTGAGCGCGCACGCGCGCATTCTTTTTTCCGCCGGGGCCATCATCTAATGACGATCCTGCTGGCAAGTCCCTGCGCGCGTTCTCTAAACCGCATGCCTGATGTCGTTCCAAGATCTTTGGCCCCTCTTTTGAGGAGCGTGAAATCGCTCTTCGTCACCCCCTGAGAGAGGCTGGGCTGGGCAAGTACTAAAGTCATTGGAGTGTTTCATGTAAGAGATGACTGTTATGACACCACTATCTGGTTAGGCAGCCGTCGAAGCCTTGTTTTCTGCCCGATCTCGGTTATGTTTGCAACACAATCTAGTTCTGTATCGACTCATTTGAGACGTTGACTGACGACAAAGATCAGCGATCAATCGATCAACATGTCTTCGTCGCAGTACTACGTCATACAACGGCGGACACAACGTCCACGCCAGCTACAACTACCGAATTAAAAGAGCAGGAAGGCCACGCCTTCCACTGCATCATAAATAATAAATATGAATAGAATACCAACTGTCTAGAAAGCAAACGGCAAGCTGCTACAAGACAACACGACCAAGTCCACAAAGCTCGAAGTGGTGTGATCCAACAAGGCATAGGCAAAAAAAGGGGGGAAACACAAACCCTCTGTTCAACCGAAACCGCTCTCGGACAACCACCTCGCCAGTTTCTCCTCGTCCTTTTCTCTCGACTCTCTCTCCAGGCTCAGCTGCCAAAACATATCGGTTGCGTCGTGATCGCCAAATTGGCTCAGTGATTCGTCAATGAAGACGAGCACAGACGGGAGTGGGTGAAAGTTGTGCGGTTGAGCTTGCCACCGCTGCAGATCCTGCACGACTTCGGACGCTTTCTGGCGTTTTCGAAAGTTGACGAGGTCACCCGGTAAGAAATCTTTGCTTCCGTCTTGTATGTGGGTCAGCGCAGTCAAGAAGACACCTGAGAGAAGTATCAGGCATGGCATCACACTTGGTCAGAAAGAGACCTACCGACAAACGGGACGCAGGGAGGGGCTACGTTGGCAAGCGAACACCGATAGCTGTTGTAATGCCTGTACGAATTGATAAGCGTCTCACACGTCTCCAACTGCGACATGTATCTTGAGCTAACTTGTTCCCATGAACGTTTGAGGCGATGGATGGGAGATGAATTCAATCCCGTCACAATCGCCATCATGGTGGAGAAGTTTTGGATGAGCCGACATCGCTATAACCGAACGTGAGGATCCAGATTGCACATACGACATAAAGTTGGAAAGACTGACATCGGCAATCTGGATGAACTGCTTCATAATGGCAGCTCGGCGACGAGGATCGTCTTTGCAAAGAATCGAATACGTAACCCAGTGAGCGATCTGCGAGACCTTGAGTCAAGCAGAATCGCGGAAATTGAAAACCATACCCTGTTGCTTCTACGAATGAAGTTGGCGACGCCGTCGTGATAATCCGTCCGAGATTGCTTTGAGCGTTGTAAGCATTCAGATGGACGGATCTTTTGATACAGTTGACTCTCAGTGATCGTCAATTGCCTAGCGAGCTCCAGGGGATCTATATCCAGCAACT
This sequence comes from Phylloporus arenicola, assembly GCA_038091335.1. Taxonomy (NCBI): domain Eukaryota; kingdom Fungi; phylum Basidiomycota; class Agaricomycetes; order Boletales; family Boletaceae; genus Phylloporus; species Phylloporus arenicola. The sequence continues at coordinate 8,774 of JBBPOH010000577.1, read as the reverse complement.
CTATTCGCTTCGGAACTATAGGTGCAGGTGGAGGCACTGCCGATTGCAACGTCAGTTTCTTGATGTTTCCTGCCTGCTATTGGAGGTGTTGAGTTATTCGATCTTGATATAAGAGAAAGGAACAAACCGCCCGCTTGATCGCGACCAATAGTTGTTTAGCAGCAACAATTCTTAAAACGTCATCTTGGGACACAAACTGCGCCATCCGGTCGAGGATTCCCGCGTCTTCCTTGTCCAGTACGTCCTCGTCTTGTATTATCAACTTCATCGCATTGAGCACCCTAGAAAAGTTACGATCTGACGACGCCACAGTGAAAGATGGTACAGACGAACCGAATACGTATGATATCCTGTTTGTGCTTTCTCCAGTCCTGAAGCTCCTGTGAGTTGAGACCGGGAGGCGGTTGAACCCAGAAACGTTCTACGAGGAGATTGAAAAGTTCATCAAGTGTCATGAATGACTTGAATGTCATTAAGAAAGCCCTCGTGAAATTGGTATCTGACGCGTGCATGAGCTTCTACTGACACATGCAAACAGCGACAACTCGCCTACATATTCGTGCGCTGTCAGTCTTTCTACCAGAGCTGAGACCGTCCCGCCTCGGACAGTGCCGTCTGGGTCGATGAGCACCTCCTCTGGGTTATAACGTGGTCGGATATACCAAGGTTTTGCTTCGGCACGCAGGGTAAATAGATAGTGTGACGGTGCATCGTCACCAAAGAATGCTTTGATTTTATCTGGTCGGTGAGGCGTGCGTGCTGTTCCAAAAACTACCAACGACAATGAAGTTTGGCAAAGATAGATAAGAAGTGGACGCACGGTCGTCATCATCCAAGAAAATCTGGGCTGATATTTCTCGATTGAGCGTTGTGGTGGACATTTCACTGGTTGATACAGGTGGGGAAGGTGAAGATGGCGAACGGGAAGCCGTTTCCACATCCTCTGTGACACTCTCCAAGACTCCATTTGATTCATTTGCCGTAACATCGTATGTCCCACGAGTGTCGTAAATGGTTTCTAGCGCTTGGTTCGTTAAAATGGCGGAAATGAGACTTTGTTGTGACATTCGCCACTCGACAGGGGTCTGATGGCACCGTTCCAAGATGGTAGATTGCTCGATACCGATGCGCATAAGCTCCTCGAGATTCTGGCACGAAATTTTGAGATTGGAATCAAGGGATGAGCTCATGGTCGCGAGCGCGTCGTACGCTGCGTCGCGACGATCTTTCCTGTATTCAGAAGGTTCGGCTCGTCTGATACGCTGAGTTGCGACGAGCAACGTAGCACCATCGTCGTAGATAGCCTGCGTACCAGCTTCAAAAAAACGAGCATGAACGCGAGCTTTCTCCACCGTTCGCATATACTGCACGCCATCGGAGAGCTCGGCTTGATCAACGGTCTCGAGATCAACATGCCTGGCAATGTGGATGTCTCCAAGGAATAGAACAAGCGACGAAAGCTCCCTGAAGAGTTCTTGTGCGGAAATGGTCACGACTTCGGCTACAGCACAAAACGATATCAATCACAGTTGAGAGCGATACAAAATTTTCAGTTACCAGGGTGCGTCACTTGAAGTGCTTCTGTGAGTGTACTCAACCTTTGCCGAACCCTGGATACATGGATTTCGAACTCGTTGAATGTCGCCGCGGTCAAGTTTCGCCGTGGAGCCTCCTCGTGATCCTCGATGTTGACCCAGCCAAACCCTTTCCAAGTCCCGGCAGTCCCAGCCCCCGCCTTTGTGGGATCAGCATGTGAAGCAGACAAGTAACCATATAGCTGTTTTGAACCGAGAACTCCTTGGCTTCGAACCTCTCGTGCTACGGAGACAAATTCAACCACAGAACGTTCCAATTCGTCAGCGTCCGAACTGAGTTGCGATACATAGTCAGTTGCGATCCATGGTCCATCGTTCAGGACCGCCCGGACCGATAAGACGAATTTGGAGAGTGTAGCAACGGCACGTCGTTGCGCAGGAATCAGGGGTGTCTGAGATGCATCTGTGTCGCCTCTGTCGTTTTTACTTTTCCCGCCAAGGTGTCTGAACGATGGGCCGGAAACGTATAGAAGGTCTCGTATAGCGGTGATAGCGGCACACATTAGATCTTCAACGATTTCCTCGTCCTCTGTAACGTGTGGGATTCCAAACTGTTGCAGATGGTGCACTATGGAATGTATGCAGTCTCGGGCTCTTTGCAGGAGTTCGGATACGATATCCCGAGTAAGCGGGGCTGACTGTTGTCGTACAGTGCGCGTTGATGATTGGGGAGAAGCTGGGCGTGGCAATGCCAACACGTCGGAAGGTTGGCTGAGACGAGGTGCCTCTGGCACTGCTGGGAGAGGTTGGGCGTTGAGGTCGGACGAAAGTGCATTTCTTTCAGAGGAAGCCTTCCCCTGGTGGTTGAAAGAGATGTCTACTGCACCGTGGCTGCGGTTTCGTGAATGTGTAGTCTGCGAATCAGAGGGGACGACGCGATTCGGATGCCGATTTACTGAGGGGAGGTCTGTATTAGCGCGTGGACGGAGTGCGGTGCCAGGGTCTTCTGGGATAGGGAGCGGTTTAACGGGTAGACTTCGAGGGGTATCGCTGACATGAAAAGAAGGCATGGACTGTGACAGATGCACCGTGCCGTTTATCTTGACGGACTCGGAAGATCTTCCCCGAGTATGGGATGGGGTTATGGGGTACATAGAACGGCTGAGACAGCTTCCAGAAAGAGTGCTAGACCGAAAAGCAGTAAAACCGATGAGATCACCGTCCGAGACTTCGTCGTCTGGATCTCTTGGGAGATCGCGGGAGAGTTTTCCGGTCAAGGTGTTTGCGTAGTAGATCTAGAGGCAATGTTAGTGAAATACATGCGGGTTAAAGTTTATATGACACCTGTCCATCTTGCGTGACCTGGGGGATCCAAAAGTCCTTAGAATGGTCAGACTCATGGGTCGTTGTCGTCGTCATGGGGATGGCGGGAAGTCCTCTGATGCTGTTTCTGACTGACGTGCGCCTGATGTCGATGGTGGACGCGGCCATCGCTGTTCTCGACGACGAATCTGCGTCAAACGCGGTCCATTCGTGGGTCGTCGTCGTGCTGAGCACCGCCAACTTGCAGTACGTCATACTACTGAACCGAGTTTCCCACGCCCCATATAGAAATGATAATCAAGCCAAACCCTGTCCAGCTCCACAACCATCACCAGCCATGTCCCAACCAGCAGTCGACGTGGGTGTCGTCGTTGGCGACGCTGAACATCACTGACATATTCGCACAGGTTTCTGGTTTCTCTTCCTCCACCAGCGAATCAGAGCTCCACGACTTCTTCAGGTAAGGGGCACGCTCTTATCGCACACCCCTCGTTCATACGTCACCCAGCTTCTGTGGAAAGTACGCATCGATTCATCCCTGGGCACTCACTGGTTCATAGAGCTGCGCAGGATCAAATCCATTGAATTCAAAGACAGTGAAGGTGAATCAAAGATTGCAGTCATCACATTCGAAAAGCATTCCGCAGCCCACACCGCACTCATGGTATGATCTGTCGTCCTTTCACAAGTATCTTGACTCAAATCATCCCAGTTGAACGGTGGAAATCTCGATGGAAACACACTCACCGTCACCTCGGATGTCGAGCACGCTGCTCACGCTGATGTTGAGGAGCATCCACACATTGAGCAATCTGACAAGCCGCGAGCCGGCAGTAAGTATACAACCCCAATGGTCTATTATCCACACATCTGAGAGCTATGACTGTAGTTGCTGCCGAGTATCTCGCCAAGGGCTACAAACTCTCCGACCACATTCTCCAGCGCGCCATCGAAATTGACAGTACGTATTCCGCAGACAGGGAATCGAGGGCCCCTTCTAATCCTACTGCAGACAAGCAAGGAATATCAAAGAAATTCTTGTCGTTCATTTCTGACCTCGACAAGTCAGTTGGCCAGCGTGCCCTCGGTCCTGAACAGACCGTTTCGGGCAAAGTTCAGTCCTCCTTCAAGGAGGCCCACACGCGTGTCAAGAGTGTCGACGAGCAAAAAGGTTACTCAAAGTGGGCTCAAGAAGTATGCATCTTCCATTCCTCCCTTTCTTGGCTCACGCGGACGACACCAGTATTATTCGAAAGCCCTTTCTTCATCCATTGCAAAGTCTGTGTTTTCCTTCTACACCAGCACCTCTAAACAGGTGTTTGACATCCATGAGGAAGCGGTCCGTATCAAGCAGCACAAGGGCAGCCCTACCCCAACTTCACCTCCTGTTCCCGCGCCAGCCTCACCCCCGTCCGAGTCTTCGAAATAAATGACACAACATCATGTTGCGCAATTTTGTACAAAGCCAGTGTACTTGTAGTATTCACAATAGTCATTCACATGATGTAATTTACATCCGTACTTATGGTCCATCTCATGCACATGGCCCGGACCCCTCAACTTGTCGCGACGACAACATCTTGAGAGTATTTCGGAATCAGGCATTTGGATGCGCGGTGCCAGTGTGATTTGACATTTGATGGAGTATCTTATCATGCCTTCTCCGCCAACGCACCAACTAGGCCTACCCCTACCACCGCGCCATGCACTGATGATTGCGATGCGTTGAGCCCCGCAAGCCAATGTCTTTCCTTAAGTAAGACATTGTTCGGGCATGGTTGATGAATGACATATACATATATGCTCGTGTCGGTGTTGTTACAGTCTTGAAAATGATCAAGATGAGCCTGAGTTAGCAGAATTCACCAAACATGATCTCACGAATTTAAAACTGTGGAGTCCGCGGCAGAAAGACTCGATGTTATCCGTAGCTAACCTGTAATGTTGACTTGATCGACATAGGTTATGTTTCGGACAACCCCCGAAGCGGATGTCAAGAGCCAAGACTAGTAAGGTAGACATCACAGAAACCTGACGAACATCACGTACGTCAATGTTGTCAAATCACCATCAATACTTTATTTTACCATCAACCGAATGCCTCCAGTACCACGGTAGTGGGTGACACTCCCATAATAGACGTTCCGAATCCTATGACTGGGTGTCACTTCCTGTCCAGAACAACAGTGGTGAGACATCATGCTCCAAAGGGAGCCAACATGACGCTCTGCCAATGTCATATGCCGTCGATCGAGGCACCCTAGCCTCAGAATAGAAGCACTGGACGTTCTCCACAGCGGATCCATTTGTGGGTGACTTGGCTGTCACACTCGAAGGGACATGATTGTCATTTCCAGATACGTCAAATTCATCTGATACATGGTCTGTGACGATCTAGGACCAAGATTAAGCAGCCTGTGGACAAGGGACATAAATTGGAGGCCTGACCCTCATAAGTTGGGCGAATCATGAGTTGTTACAGTCTTAAAAGGAACGAAGCGAGGTCGATTTAACTGGTGGATGTCAGCATGTAGTACGGGGACAGCCTCGAAACGTGGGCTGCCAACGCATGCAATGTCACGAAACGTCTTCAGTCATCAGACAAGTTGCGCTCACTGGCTGTTTGGTTATCCATTTCCCTCGGTACCCTTCCTCACTATAGTCAACGAGCCACGCGGAACCAACTTTACTCACCATGATTACAGCGATCGAACAAGAGGCACTAGATCCGACTCTCCATCAATCTCCACAGTAAAATAATGGACGTGACAAGTATCGTGCCCTGGGGCACAACAAGGACCTTGTTAGCAGGATCGCGCGTCTTTCCTCGAAACGCAGTCCGCGTGTGCCCTGGTAACACCGAGTCCAATATCGGCCGTGTTGTTTGCGGCGACACCAGCACATCCTGGTCGCAAAGACCGCCGGCACAACAGAAGCAAGTATCAAGTGCAATCGTAGTTCTGATGTCAGTAGTCCCAAACCTCGGGAGAACCCGCCCAATTTTTTAATAGACTGATGCGTGACCTGCGCAAAAAGTCTCGACCTGGTTACCCTGTGTACCGAATGGAACACCTGAATTGGGGCCAGTGCAGACCCATCTAGGCCCCAGGTCGACCTGTGCAGCTACTCATCTGACAACGATGTGTCAGAAGATCTACCAGGAAGTGGATAGATACCTTACTCGGACATCAACATTACCGTTTCATCTCGCCGACAACGAAACCAGATAGATCCCTCGCAATGAGTGGCAATCCGGCCGGTACGAAGAGGGGGAGCAAGTAGCTAGGTAACAAACGAAACGAGTAACTGTGAGCAACTGGTCAACGCACACGGCAAGGAGAGGCTATTTACAATAGGTACCTGTCTGTATTTTTTGTGAGCGTGTAAAGAATAAGAGACGGGGAAATGAGTAAGGGGACCTCACGATATACAGTCCCAGACAGGAAGAGCGAGCCTTGCGGCACCCAAGGGGAAACCATCGCAGCCGCAAACATCTATGACCGTAATCGGGTTATCGTAACGAAGACAATAGCACTCACATAATGCAAGTCCGCAGAAGAAGCACTGGCCCCAAGGAGCCAAGCTTTCATTTCGAGCACACAGCACTGCACACGGGCCCGAGCAAGGCCTTGGATATCTGACTCGGATTTACACGGAGTCTGCCGTCGCCACTGACAGTCCCGCGCTGCGCCGTCCCTTGAACTCATTTAGCCACAACCTCATGCACATGACGAAGCATTGCGCGGACCAAAGAACACCGATCATGTGAGAGTTCGATAAGCCACTGTCCCTTCTTCGTCGTTCCACGTCAGCAGTCCAAGGGTACATACATGTCGTAAACCATGCCTTCTGTCATTTGTCCTCTTTCAACGCGACCTCTTCACAAGACGACAGGACCGGGGATGCCCGGGCTACCAGCAGCTCGCCATGCAGCCAGGATCAGATCTACCACATCTTCGACACCCTCGTCCTTTTTGATGCTCGTGAACACGGTCGGACCATCGCCACGCATGAGCCTCGCATCACGTTGCATCACTTCCAAGGACGCACCCACGTACACTGCAATATCGATCTTTATGGCAAGTCAACAGCCAGGCGGTGCAAACGAAAACGAAAAACACCTTGTTGATGACCAAAAGATCGGACTGGGAGATACCCGGTCCACCCTTGCGTGGAATCTTGTCCCCGCCCTGCCATATCGTCAGATGACCTCGAGTTTCCAAGGGGGGATACAGACCGCAACATCGATCACGTATATGATGTAATCCGCAAGCTCTCGTGAGTAGTTTGCGGCAAGGTTATCCCCACCGCTTTCCACAAAGAGGAGCTGGCAGCCATACTTTATCTGCAACGACTCGAGTGCGCCGAGGTTGGCGCTGATGTCTTCGCGTATGGCAGCATGGGGACACCCGCCTGTTTCGATCGCGAGGATACGGGACGACGGAAGCGCCTCGTTTTTGATCAGAAACTCTTGATCTTCTCGAGTAAAAATATCGTTGGTCACGGTCGCTATGGGGTAAACGGCATAAGCAAAGAAACGAGGTCCGCCAAGGTTCTCTCACCGATGTTGTACGCCCCACGGAGGCGCTTGCACAAGGCGAGCGTGAGGGCCGTTTTTCCGGACCCTACTGGTCTAGAAAAGGACGTGAGATGAGAGTCGCGACAGGATCATGCACCATGCACCCGCCGATCCCGACCGTGAAACCGCGCTCTTGGAAGTTTCGAGAAGAGTAGTCGGGAAGATCGCGTTCGGCGAATTTGCCTGGGGGGGTTATGAAGGACGCGATGGGGATATAAAGGACATATACCTGGGTGATCTAGTTGGTCGTGCGTATGCCCGTGGTCGTGCGTGTGTCCGTGGTCGTGCGCGACACCGCCCGACGAGCTGAGGTTGATGAACTGAATGTTCATTGAGACTGCGGAATTTCCCGGATGAAGCGTGCACTGGCCAGTTCGGACGAAGAAAAGCCAAAGAAAAGGTGAAAGAACTACCGAATTTCTTGCGCGAGACTGACCATCTACAGAAAGTTGCCAGCCTTGTCGTCGTCGTTGACCGTGCCAGCGCCCGTCGACGACCCGGCGCTGCACCAGGGCCGTGTGCGCGCCGTTCCCCATGTACAAGGGCAGTATGCGACGTACATCTACCTGCCCATCCCCAAAGACACGCTCTCCAAGCTGATCTCGGACGCGCTGGTCCTCGCCAAGAGCCATGTGCCCTCTCTGTACGCCATCGACGGCGAGTTGCACATCTCGCTATCACGTCCCTTGTTTCTGCGGGCGCATCAGCGCGAAGAATTCAAACGGGCTATCAAACAGGTGGCTTCTTCCATAGCACCGTGCGTCCTTGCCCAGTTGAGCGTACAGAGAACGATGAGCTCGGCTGCGAACAGCTTCGATGCTTCATTTACCACCTTTTCGGAACTGACCAACGACGAAAGAACGAGGACGTTTCTGGTTCTCGACGTCGGCGCGGGCCATCGAGAGGTGATCGAATACTGCCCCCAATACAGTCGGCTGTTCCTGACGATCCGTCTACTTCAGTTACGCCGCTGTCTCGATCTTCTAGCGCCCACACTTTGCTTATTTCGACAGAAAGAGTTCTACGTTGATCCAAAATTCCACACATCGATCGCATGGGCTCTGACTTCCCCGCCCGCCGATACTGAACGGGAGCAACCCCATTTTCCACAGGCACTCGTATCTTCACTCAACGAGGCATATGCAGCCAAGCTTTCACAGGCACGAACCGGCGGTTTCTTGGCCGATAGGATAGCAATCAAGATTGGAAAGGACGTGGTTACGTGGCCCTTGATTGGTATGAGGTGATAAACCAGTGTTAGCCCAGACTTTGTTCGGACTCTGTGGTGGGCTTGACGACGAGCGCAACGTTCCTTCCACTCCCAGTAGATTGATCGA
>JBBPOH010000576.1:0-12121 GCA_038091335.1 Phylloporus arenicola | reverse complement strand
TTTAGGGTACCAGCTACCAGTCTTAAGCCCTATCGATGGAGTTGGCCAGTCCACCGCCACAGAGGTGCCAGGACATGTGGGGGAGGGCGCGACCACGGATAGACTGGTCGCAGTTGGGGAAGAGGCTTCTCGCTCGGGCAAAGCCAGATATACCTGGGCTAGGCCAGGTACATCTCCCACGGGTGAAACGAGCAGGGGAGATCCCTTTCGGACATCTCGCCGGCGTTTGGACGCTGCCTTGCGGTCCCCACGGTGGAGCCAACCACCGTGGGATCGCTCCTCGCCATCTATGAAAGATTCGATGAAGCGACACAGAGTTAGAACATTTCTGGGTGGTGCTGCCATCCCAGATATAGTTGTGACTGTCTGTCCACTCCTCCACAGTAGGAACATCCTGGGCTCAAAATTGGCCGTGAGGGTCACGCGGGTGAGAGCACGAGTCTGTTTGGAAACAGCGAATCCTCCGTGATGACTGCGCGAGATTCGATCAAAGGATTATTGATCAGCTCAATCTTTGATGCGATGAGTACTGTTTTTCGATTTGTTGGCAGGGATGTAGGTACGACAGCAGAGACATAGCACACAAAGGTGAGTCGTCTGCTCCACCTTCGAACTCATCTTATCCAACCCGTGCTTCACTGCGCCGTCTGCGCCGTCACGGTTGACCAAAACCTACGGATACATAAAGTGGATCACATCCGTAACTTGTCAGCATCGTCATTTACTTTGTGGCAACAAAAACGAGACATACCCGCATCGCCGCAACAAGCTCTCATCGGTTTGAATTGGCCGGATATCCGGTGCACCAGCCTCTGTGCGATTGAATAACATCTCCGTCTGGTTGATGACATACTCGTCCCAGCCCGGCGTAATGTTGGTCAGATCGAATTTCATGTTCACATCATAATACTTGGCGAGGGACATGAACGATTGAGAGAAGGCGGTGATGAATTGCGCATTGTTGTAGGCAGGGGGGTTAGTTGCACTAGGATGATATCAACGTTATCATTGCCTTGAGAAGGGGAGGATCGTGGCATACCTGTAAAAGTAATAAGGGATGTCACTTCTGTGGAGTGCAGGTGGGACGGCAAAGAACCCCTGATAATGTCACACCAAATATATGGCGATGTGTGCAACAAGTGTTGGGAGACTGACCTTCCATGAAGAACCAGCAAATGACTCCAGCAGGTAGTACGTGGGGCATACAAAGATGGCTATAAGAGAGTGGGCATCAAGTTGTTCACATTTCTTCCCGACTGGAAGTTCCATGACTCACAATCCCCCATTACCATGATAGCCTGTTCAACCGAGCTACCGTATTCCTGATAGATGGATGCAGCTACTTGGACCTGAGAAGACGTCATGTCGGGGAACAGACGAGAGATGTAATTCGTGATTGTCAGTGTCTCGTTCGCATTAACGAAGTTGTTCCCCTCGTTCTGGTTGGTGACAGCAAGTATGACTTGCTTTGAGAGCATCAGATGACAGAAGATGAAGGAAGGCTAGTCACGTACGCCATTCACCTGACCTCTTGACAGGGTAACAGTTGGACGCTCAACAATGAACGTACCGTCGACGACGGGAACGAAGATGTATGTGCCATAGAAAGCAAAGGCGGTGAGGTTATAATTTGCACTTTGAAGAGCGTTGACATCCACAGATTGAAGACACGAAAATGAGTCCACGCTCGATGCACACCTGCATGAAATTGTTACTAAGTGGGAGTGATGCATATTAGGCATATGATGTCTTACCCTGTCCTATCGACAACCTGGTCGTACAGCGACTAGTTTCGGTCGATCAGCAAATCTTCTGTCACCGGGTGAATATGAAGGCCGGTGCTTACTTGAGGCACTGGATCATTGTAGTTGTACTGCGAAGGCAAGAATGTAGAGCTGGTGATCGCAGCATTGAATAGCGGTGGTTCGGTATTGCCTCCATTGGCGACGATATGTTGTAGAACTGAGCCTGCACCTGCGGACTCACCCCAGATCGTGACATGCCTTTTATCACCACCAAATAATCCAATCTAATGGTTGTAGATGAGCGTGGGTGGCAGGGACACACAAATTGTGAGTCGCACATGCTCTTGAATCCATTCCAACGCAAAGTTCTGATCGACTAGTAGCCGGGTATTGTCAGCGGGACCTAGTTTAGATGTGTTAAAATTTGCTCACGGAGGCCAGCGTTTAAAGCGCCATGAACCTTTATCTCATTTCCAGACAAGAACCCTATGGAACAACTTAGACGCAGTGACGCGTAGGGTCAAAAGGCATACCGAATGCACCCAGGCGGTATTGGATGATAACAGCGACCACGGTGTTCAGGGAATCTGCGACGAGACTCGTACCATTGAACTGGGCCGCACTTCCACCCTGGTAGCTACAACGAAGATATGATACGTTTTTCGGCAGAGGTAAATGAGACGCATACCCTCCACCGTGAATCCATACCAGCACAGGGAGCCCAGTAGTGGCTGATTTCGCGGACATCGTTCCCGAAACGAATACGCTATGACGGCACGGTTAGGGTTGCGGCCGTGCTCTACAAATCTACATACTTGAGGAATAGGCAATCCTCGGAGGTTACAGTCGTGCTTTGTCGTTTGTCATGCCCGGGTGACGTTATTGGCACACTCATAGTATTGCGACCAGAGCTGGCTTGATAGCACGCGTTAGGATTCTGCGTTGCAGGTTGGACACCAGACTCTGAGACCGGAGGTTGAGGTGCTTGAAACCTCAAGGTTCCTGCATAGGAAATCACCTCGATCAGGATGCACCGTGACGATCCGATAAAGACGTTGACTCACCAATAGGCGGAGCAGCATAGCGAATGCCCAAGAAACTAGTGGTGTTGGTCTGTGCATCGAAGAATCCTTGGTATTGTGCATAACCAAGATCCACAATTGGTCCTGTGGGGTCCGAAGAGGCAACAGACCCATAGTAGGCTATGCAAGCCAAAAATAAGAATACATTACCCAGCATAAACGTAGATGTTGATTTGATTTATGCCTGGATGCGTTAGTGAGAAACGACGTGGTTTGGCCCGCTTCAACAACGGGGTATTTACATAAGGCCACTGCCAGTGCGTTGATTGCCGAATATCGCGTAGTATGTCAGTTCGCGTACTCGCTGGCCGTTGGTCCACAGAGTCGACGCCACAGTCCAGCTGCCCGTTCATCTCCTCCCGTGCCACACCGGCGCCCCCCATCAGCTGGTTATTGTCCAAGAGAGGCCGATCTCGATAGTATCAAAGCCTTCCACACACATTGAAACGGAGGGCGTCCTCTCGAGTATGTCGACGTCCGGAATTACCAACTCCGTCGCTACCCAAGGAGTGGCGTATGTCACGCTTGGTGCCTCCATTCATAGGGACTACTCGGAACCTCGGATGACGCCTCTCCAGCCATTTTACGCTGAGTCGAAGACACACAAGCAAGACGCCAGTAAGAGGCTGCCACCGACCGTACGGCCGACGTCCTGCAGGGACAGACTGAAAAAGAGATACTATTCTGTCAAGCATCCTCTTTTGGACCAACATCAGTTGCTTGAATAGTTTGTACATTTCACAAAACTCGTGTGAAAATCAGAAAGCTACTCATCTACTACAATTACGACGCTCGTTCCAGTGAATGCACCCTTGAGAAATTTGTCGAACTCAACCTCGGCATTCTCCAAACCCCTCGTAACACTCACCCGATATTTCGTTTCTTTTGAGGCGAGCAACGCGGGTATCTTGCTTGAATATATCCGCGCACTTTGGGAGGAGGGAAATGACAAGGAATCCATGCATCGTAATTTCCTTCACGACGATATTGATCAAGTTCTGTCAAATTATGGGCCCTTGGTTGAGTCGCCACCGAAACATTAAGCTGAACAAACGAACTGACTGGAATGGGCTCGGCCGGACGACCCTGCGTAGAAAGCATGCCACATTCCTGCAATCACTTGAGCATACAGTGCATCTCCCAGAGTTTCACCGCCGGCGTTATCCCAATAACTGTTACTTTCTCAGATACACCGTATAGCATCGGAACGCCAGGAACGTACATGTCAATCGGGTCTTCCTTGGCCAACACCTCCGAGATTGATGTTGTCTTGTAATTGAACGCCACGTCAGCGCCGAGTTCCTTCATGAATTGTACCTTTTCATCCGAACCAGCAGACCCCGCTTTGCAAGCTGGACTACAAATCTGTATAAAGATGTTCCCAGTCATTCGACGTTGACAAGATTGCAGAAAGGAGCTGACGATCCGACTGTGCCAGCCCCGCTCGAGACGAATACGACATCTCCCTTTCGAAAGCTGCGTGAGCTGTAAAGGCTAAAAGAATCCTGAGCAACATGAACAACCTTTTTTGCACCTGCGTATTCCTTCCACCCGCAATATGCAGTCATACCTTGGAACGATCAGTGCGTGCGTCAGGAACAATGACAGAAGGATGTGCTACCAGGGAGTCCAGTAGCCCCCAGAAAGACGCTCCAAGGGAAGTTGTGCGTGTTCTCTATCTTGGTCAAGAGTTCAATGCTGTGTCTGATCGAGTATTCTTCCCATACTTTTTCGCGGTCAGCCTAAACCTAGATACTAGCCGTTTTACGCACTGTAAAACCCAAGCAAGTGATCCCCAACCTCGAAAGATGGATCTCTGAGCGCACGACGACACCAATTCCGGAACTTCGGATACTATGAGATGAGGATTCAAGTTGTATGAGATCGGTATGTCGACCGAGTCTAGCTGGCTTACGGGTCTCCGATCTTGAAGCTAACCTTTGTCGCCAAAAACTTAGCTTCGTCTATGGGACATTGGCAAGCGATACTTACAGGAAGTCCCGGAGTCATCTTAGCCAGGACGCCAAGTGCCAGCATAAACACGAGAGTCTTGAGCAGAATGCCGCCATTCAATGGGATGTTTTCGATGTCAATTCTCCCACTACTGTATCATCAAACGAGGTGGTCTCGCCGGGTATGATGGTGCCTCAATTACGACGCGACACGATCAGATGCCTGATAATGAATCTAGAGAAAACGTGATCACGAGGCTCACCCTTGGAATATTCCCTGAGAATGATACGTTTGTTGGAGACAGTAATCATTTACAGCTGCTGGGGGGAGTAGGACATTGAAAGCGGCGTTGACAATCGGAATTTATACCGACTGCCAGCTGGCCACTGTCATAAACTGCATTGTCATCATCATGTGCTGCTGCGGGGTCTGACCCTACTCTCCCCCTACATGGCATTCGGTACTGGCATGGGCAGTCGGCAGTCACAAAAGGCCGGGTCAGCTTCTCAATGACACGACACATTATTCAAGTTGTGCACGTACATGGTCGGGGTGACCGACAGGCTCTCTGAGAAGGCCCATTGAATGATTATCGTTGTCTACCACCGTGCTAAGAAGTTGCAATGTCTCTAGTCTGAGACCCTCGAATCGTACGGATGCCGAGAATTCGTTTCAGCTGCCAGCTGCGCAATGTAATAGTATACTAGTCATACTTGCGATCGGACGTTTGATGGATTGACTTCCCAGATTGAAGCTTGAAATTTGAACACCTCAATGAAATGGCCATACCGTACTAGTGACACTTTAGAGCATTGGTTCCTTGAAAGGCTTGGCAAAAATCTCAGAGGCATGGTTTTCGGGGATCAAGGTAAGAGTACGTGGCAAGAGGTATCGCGTCGTTAAATCGTCAGTAAGTAGCTAGCGGAGCAAGTCATCAAGAAAAAAAAAGTGAGAGGGTGTCGCAAGCATAGTACTCGAGGATGTAGAAAAGGGGGTAACGCTAACAAAGATGATCGTGTAAGAAATCTCGCATGCAAGAAAAAGAACAGAGTCTTCCAAGCTCATATTCTCAATCCTTCAAAATCAAATGCCTGTAATTGGAATCTTGATAACTCTTCCACCCGGCTTTCCTTGTCCAACGACGTCGCATCTGTACTGCCGGTCATCGTTGTAGTTCGCGTCACTTCGGTGTCGTCGGAGGTGGTCGTCGCGCCAACACTCCGAATCGTCGGTGCGGTCGTGGAATGCGCAAACGAGGGCATGGGACCCAAGACTGATATGCGCTTGAGATCCTCAGAAGTCCGCAGCGGGAGCTCTTCTAATGGTGATAGTTGACCCGATCCACCTATGCTACCGAAAGCCGAGACCGAAGGAGAGATAGGGCCATGGCGGCGACCAAACGAAGAAAGGGAACCCGAACGGAACGAACCCGAGCTCGTAGTTTGTACGTGGGAACGTGCGGATGGACGGGATGAATTAGAGCCAGAAGGAACGTGGGCTGACATAGGTGCAGAACCGGAAGAATATGGACTCAAGTGCGAATGCAGCGAGCCTCGATCAGAGAGTACGGGATGAGGCTGGTGGACTACCTGAGGCTGTCGAGCACGTAGCTCAGTAATCAGTCAGATGCTTCCCTTGAAGTAAACTTACCGTACCAAAAGTTACCCGCTGCTCACCTGGGTCGGATCCAGTCTCACCCGTACTGGTGCCAAGCAATCCAGCCATCGATCTCCATCTTTCCCCTGCCCTCGGAGGTTCGGCATCCAACACATCGACCGAAACACTTGCATTATTGGATGACCCAGTGATGACAGAAAGCGAGTCACGCCACGCCTGCGCGTGTGAGCCACCAAGTCCGGGAGGGTTTGCCACGCTCCTTGTTGCCGTCGATGTACTTCCGGATGGCGCTAATGAAGATGCGGGCTGCGGAACGGGGAGATCAAGTACATCTACTCCTTGGGAATAAGGGAAGCTTCCGCGGCTCCCTAAGGAGTCATACGGGTCGCTGACAGCGTATGCCGGCGGTGCCCCCGTTGGCAGAGCAGGGGGGGCAGACTCGTTGGCTGAACCAGGACTGCGTACGTTGGCAGGTGTTATTGCGCGCGAAGGAACGGAAACGGGGGTACCGAGGCGCGATACGGCGTCATGGTATATAGTATTACCGGAGATGGCACTTTTGGTACTGACAGATGACATGGGGCGGTCACCTTCGAGAGTACGGCCAAGGCCAATTCGGGATCCAACACGCGGCGCACTCAAGAGCGACTGGTTGACCTCTGCATCATCGGCGCGTCCATGTCCACCAGACGACTTGGAGGTGTTGCGTGACGACGACCCCCCGAACCAACTCTTCCTCAGCCTCGAAATCGAACTGAGCCCAAAACTATTCCTCCAACTGCTGGGTCCTGCAACTGCGCCATCGTCCGAGTAAATATTGGAAGACGCCTCTTCACTCGGAGAACGTGGTCCAAGCTCCTGTACTTTGACGCGCCGTGCAGTGTACACCTTGGAATCTTCCATATCGCTTGCGGGATAGGACACACTACGGACGGACTTTTCTTTCCCATTCAGGGAAGAAGGCTTATGGGTGGATTGGCGGTCAACGTCAAGGGGTGGCGGAGGAAGGAGGGGTGAAAGTACTTCAGGTAACGATGGGTCGCTAGGCCTTTGGACACCATACATTCGCGGTGGGCTCGAAGGTTCTTCTTCGTCGTCAATCCTTAATAGTTGACCAGGGGGCATGATAAATCCAGTCATCTCGCTACTTGCCCGTGCAGGGAAGTGGGGCTCGTCACGGTACGCTTGTCCGATAGGTCCGCCACCAGGGAGCAAGACGCCATAATCTGTGACGGCGGACGAACTTGTGTGTCCAGAATCGCCCGAACCAGTACTTCCAACTATCTGCGGTGGTGCAGCGCCGGGAGGAAGGGAAGCGACAGGACGGACACTTGAATTGACACGTCCAATTCCATTAAGGGCATTCCGGCTACGTCGAAGGAATGAGTCGACTTCCTCTCCACTATCTCGTGGAGAACCAACACCAGCAGGTCTCTCCTCGTCAGGAGGAGGGGCCGATGGGCTAACAACCTCCCAATGTGTCCAAATCGGGGTTTGGTGAGGTCGATTACGAAGTCTTCGTGCGCGGTAGCGAACAAAACAGATGATAAGAAGAATCAAAAGATTAAAGCCCACGATCGCGCCAAATATAGTACCAATGATAGCACCATTCGAGAGGGTCGAAGAACTTGAATAGGGAAAAGACGTCGTAGACACAGTAGGCGTAGTGGAAGTAGATGTAGGAGTAAAAGTGGGAGGGGATGTGAAAGTAGAGGGTGTCGCTGTTGTGGTAGGTGTCGCCGCTGAAGAAGGAAACGTGGACGACGCAGGAGGAGTGAGGCCACCCCAGGTCCAGGCCCCATTGGTTCCGAGGGGTATCTACAAAGAAGGGAATATCAATCACCACCCAAACGACGTCATTACATTTTTTCAATCATCCAAGCTCCGTTCCACGGAAGATGAGGTTCTGGAGAGACAGTGCCCACTCGAGGCGCACAGCCGTGGACTACTCCTCACTAAGGAAAACGCGCAGGGGTGGAAGGGACAAATAGATAAAGTAATACTTACGCTAGGCCCATAGTATGTCAATGGTAACTCCAATGTCGTCGTACTCGTCGCAATAGGCTGCCCGTCCGCATTCGTGATGATAACCGTTGAAAGCGTCATCCATGAAGGTAGTTGCTGCATGCCTGCCATTGGGAATGGCAAAGGATAGTGCGATGGTGCAAAGAGAAATAAGAACAGAGAATGAAGTAAATGATAAGATTCGACAATTTAAACGGGCGCAAAGGAGCTTGTGAGTGATGGAATGGACGAGCGAATGTGTGAACTCTGCGGAGAAATGGAAACCAGGTTGGTTTGTTGTGACTGAGGCAAGAAGCCACGGACCTGACGAGTCAGTATTACGGAGGTGGTGAAGTGTTCGTTAGAAAGGTTCGTGAATAAAGAGAGCAAAAGGACAGATCAATCGGAAGGTGAGAACAAGTGCACCTGTGGGAACAAAAGAGCGGACGCGGTTCGTTTGTCACGTGCGTTGATTTTGGTAATTCCCCGGAACTTGTCAACGTCATGTCATGGCTATCGTCTTCAACTCTTGGGACACTAAGAAACATTGCAGGTCCAACACGAAAGACGCGATCTAGTTCTATCCTTTCAACTGCCTCGATAGTCATGCAATATGAACACGCATTTGCCATCACGAAACTGGCGCCATGCTTACAATGATTACGACCCTTCACTACTTCTTTGTGCCTAGCCGAGATACGTTCTCCCGAACAATCCCCCCCTTTGCATGTATGATCTCGATGTTTTGGTCCACTTCTTTTCGCCTTTCTTCAACTGACGATATCATGTTTGCGTAGGCCGTGACTTTCTCCCTTCATCATGGTTCAGCACTGCTGCAATTCAATGACAGTAACAGAAGCATACGTGAGGTGGTCCTTTACCTGTCCGGAGGACAAGCATGCAAGATCGGAACGAGCGTTAGGTTAGCACCACGCACCATGTTTAATATATCTGTGTATTCCTGAGCAAATTCTACCCAGCATATAAGCCGCATTCCATGAAAGTTCGGTGAACTCACTTTCTGCGCCTTTCAGCCATTCCTCTGTCGAGCACTCTCCCCATCGCTTCCAGTTTGCCTCGATCTCCTCAAGGTTGATATATTCCCCAATGTTCTCGAACAGCGCGCCCGCTATCACAGATGGACCCAATGTGTCGACGGATGAACTCGGTGGTGCAGGTGTTGGTGAAATATGAGGACTTGAAATCGGGAAGTATTCCTGGTGACACCCATTATTCCCATTTGCGAATTACAGAATGCATCAACTTACGTCTGGATCGTGTTGCACTTGTCTCATTCTCTTTGTCGGCCCCTGCGCCTGATGGCCCTCGTCAGTATACCAGCCATTTGGTTCTGCATCCTCAGTACGCATCCCACGTTTCGTCCCTCCAAAGCTCCTCTGCAAATCGTTGCCCTTCTCCATACCTACCTCTGTCTCGTTCATCGCATCAAGGGACCTCGATGGACGCGCAAACACGCTTTCAGCTTCATAGCTTACGTCCCCCGTGTCTTGTGTTCCAAGTGCACACATGGGCACTGGTGCAGCGATGTCCTGATCGAGACTTGATTGTACCCCACCTGCATTTCTGCCACCTCCGGGCCCCTCGAGAGCGCGCATATATCCACCCATCTCAGCCCCAGCGCCCTCACGCATGTCAGCCTCGCCTCCAGGACTCACAAAACCGACAAAGTTTCTGTGTGGGGTGTTCTCTTCTCTGCCCTCGGCGAAAATTTTATATCCCTTCTTCATACTCCTGGGCATAGACGCTGGCGTTAACGGCCTTGGGAACTCGAACGGTCCCTGTCCCATCGTCTTCCTTGGAGTCTGTCCAGGCGCTGGTTGGTTCCCTCCTGCGCTGATCTGCTGCATTGTCTGCGGAAACGGAATAATAGACATTGGTGTCATTTCTGGCCTGAGAATTCCGTCAAAGCTCCGCCTGTGCGCGCTGGTACCCAGAACCGGTCCTTGGGTCAAACGTGCTTCTTGAGACCCGTTGTCAGGTCCTGTACCTCGCTTGTGGCCCAACAAGGCAGCGATCGAGCGTGCTTTTCCATTTGTCCCGTTGACAAACATGTCCCGGTCCCCGTCTCTGTCGCGCGTATCCGTTGGGTATGGATGTGCCTCGGACGAGGATGGCGGATGTGGTAGGAATGCCTGCCGGGCACTCATCTAGATCTATGCAGGGTGGATGGGGAAAGAGAAGAATCGGTACAGTCGAAAATCAAGCTCGATGGTATATAAACGAGATGGATGCATGTCACGTGCTATGACGTAGAAGCGACCCCGAGATTGTCTGTAGCACCACTCCCGTGGTCAACTTGCTTGCCCCAAAGGGATGGATCTTTTGGGCAGCATAAATGGAGCATATCCTCCCGCTGAATTGTTTCCTTTACGGTACCGGTTGCCAGTTCAATACTTATACTAGAAACACCATTCGTCGAACTTGCAAGTTGGATCATCGAATACTAATACACCACCCTAGGAACGTCGATGATTTGAGGTTGGTATCGGCCGCCTGGCGAAATGGCATCGCGTCTGACTACGAATCAGGAGATTGCAGGTTCGACCCCTGCGGTGGTCATTTACTTTTTCTTCGGCTTCGCCAACCACCAATATCGTCGCACCTGATTGAGTTCTACTCCTGTGCCGGCTCGCTTTGGTTCACCATCTTGGTTTCCTGAGAACTATCGACTCTGTCTGTCACTTTCAAACTCGTGGTTGTGTTGTCAAGCAGGGTCGATCCGACGTGCTCGACAGCATAGGCCCTACAGATCTTGACGCGGCTGTGCGGAAGAAAGATGGTAGTCTAGGCAGTCGCGGGCCCGACACGCGAGGTGCGCTCGTCAGGCGGGCGGTGGCCGCGTGCACGAACTTGCAGCGCCAAAATTTTTCTCCCGCGCCGTCATCGACTCCCTCTCCCTCTCGCCTTCCGACGGATTTTGTTGGGGGACGCCTGTTGGACTGCACGCCATGGTAAAAGCCTGGTTTGCTGATGAACATTGGATATGAGCAGGCGATCGCACTCGATCAAAGTAGGCGCGTGAGGCGCGCACATTGAGCGCCTCGTTTGTTCTGGTTGCACTAACTATGCCGCCATTGCCCTCTCCCTCTCGCCCTGCGACAGGTGTGGCTGGGCTGCACGCGTTGGATGAGACAGTACAGACTGCCGAGGAGAGGCGTGAGAGCTTGCGGTCACTCAGGACCGCAGCATTTTCTGAAGTGCGACGTGCGGAACTGCCGCAAGCGGCGCCCCCACATCTACATACCTAGCCGAGTGGCAATGCTCGAAATGGTCCCCACATCAACCAATAGGAAGGCTTGCTCACTTACGAGACAACATTCAAACGGCTTTCTAGATGGGCCCTGGACCATACAGTATGCTTGTAACTATTCTCGCTTGTGCCGCTCCGACTAACAAACGGGGCCATGGCATCAGAACGGCTCGCCTAATCCGTTGATGGACGCAGCCGCAATACTTACGCGTCGCAAAAGTATGTCCCACGCGTTCTCCGTTAATTTTATAGATTAGATAAAGTCTAAGACTCCCTTGAGTGTCTCGCATTCTTCTCACCGTTTGTTCCTTCAAGTTGGCGCATCATGTCCCAAGAGTTTGACATCATCTTTGCTGGAGGCAAGCTACTTCACCGCTTGCGAGCGCTATTGCTCATCCATCGACAGGCGGAACGACTGCATGTGTCGTTGCTGGCCGTTTAACATCCAT
>JBBPOH010000575.1:0-12123 GCA_038091335.1 Phylloporus arenicola | reverse complement strand
CGCCGCAGAACAAAGCACCGAGCTAGAGCTGCAAAAAATTGCGGGACAACAATGCGCAAACTGGAGGATTCAACTCGTTGGGAAGCTTACTAATCAGATTCCCGGCCAAATCACACCGATGGAGAACGAGGACATAATGTGCGAGGATGAAGAACTGGACTTTGATGTAGGAGAACACCCATTCGACTCCGGAGTGCACATGAGTATGACCTCTGATGGTACTGGGTGGTCCCGCGAAGATACTAGCTGGACTCAAGCCACCGAAGGCGGGTTCACATGTTGGAACGGGGGTTGGGAAGGCACCGTCCGTTCAGAGTGGGGAGGATCAACTTGACTTGGAGTGAATCTTTGAAATTAGTATCTACCTTGCGCACATCTAGTAGAGCTGGAGTTTCTCAGAATATGCCGGAGAAACACACTTCTAACTGACTGGTATCAAAGCTATAAGATGCCTCCGAGCATCGGTACTTGTCAGACCTCTACCGCGGACCTAAGGGGCACTGGATCGATCCCAGTGAGTTGGGGGGTATGTACGTGACGTGGTGACATTTTATACTAACCAATGAGAGGATGCAACTGTGCCATGTAGGTGATCATCCACATGAGATAGCAACACGTAAGGGTGAGCAAAATGGCGGTCCGAATAGTTCTGGATTGGATGCACGCTCAGCGGCTTGATGTTCATGCAATGGCAGGGATACCACTCACGTTTGCTGGGGCCCTTTCGGGATGAATAAGTAACCGCAGGCCATTAACCCCAAGATAACGACGAGAATGAAGACGACGGGAAACATGGACGCCATTGCAACAAAGTTGATCGAGTATGTAGCACCGGCATGCGCAGGGGTAGACCTTCGACCTATAATTCGAGCTCCGAACGGCAACGACCGAAGTAGAGCTGTGACTTGCTCACGTGTGGCGGTGACGGTGGCTGTCCCACGCGGGGGAGATTTTCGCCAAGGTCGAAAAAACGTCGGCCATTGGGGAGACGGACGAGGGAGACAGAAAAGGCCAGAACGACGAGTGTATTAATAGCACCTAATGACAGTAGCTACCGAGACGACGAGACGAGCGACAGAAAATAAACAAAACAAGAGAAAAAAAGAAGAGGGGGGGAGCGAAAGACAACGGACGACGGACGAAAAAAGTGCGACAGGGAGGGAACGAGGGCGAGCAAAAAAGAAACCGCTACGAAAAGAACAGAAGCACACAAGCGAAGACGAGAATGAGAGTGAAGCAAACCTACACGGCGACTGGCGAAGCTTCCTGTTCGAGGTAGCTGATGCGCAGGTGATCGGCACCTTCATGCTGGATGATGCGGTCGCCAGGAACTGAGCCGTCAACCTTGAACTCGGAGTAGAGCCAGAAGAGGACCATCATGGGATGGTCATCCATGTCAGAAAGCACGACTGAGTGTGCAACAAGAATCTGCAGGAAGGCCTGGACTTCGATGACTTGTGCGTTGGGGCTGATGCCCATGACCGTAGTCTCATAGACCTGCTGGACCATCTGCAGGAAGGCCGACGCGTGGAACGTCGACCCGTCTGAGAAGATCCCATGTGGCTGAGGCCGGTCGGGTAGTAAAGAGTCAGGGGTCGTCGTTGATTTGTCGAAGGGGTTCGATGGATGGGACATGGTTCGTGAGGATACCTATATAGATGCGGCAGAGATGTTTACTTGGACCACATCTTCAGAAGTAAAGACAGTCTGACAAGGGCTATCAGAACTGTAGATACGCTAAGCTAACACGTACCTTGTGCTGAACGATGAGCGAAAGCGTGATTTTATCGAGCACAAAGTTGCATGTCTGCTGATAGAGTGCCGAGGATGTATGTTTGGCGGCATACGAAAGAAAGACACCGGAGCCACACCAGCGGGGCACAGTGGGCGTCACAATGGGGAGGCTTGGGACGAGAATCGAGACGGACGACGGCGTCGCGCTTGGTCTGCTTACATAACGACCCCTTGGGTGTGTTCGCCGGTTAGACCACCCCTTCCGTAGCTTCTCGGCTCGCCCCCCTGCGCACGACCAATCTGCCCTTCAGTCAAAGGTAACGAATCATGTGCAAGCATCGCATTGTATTAAAGAGGTATGTGTATATAGCAGACAAGACTAATTATCAAACGCCCGACGTCTATAGCAAATATTCCGCGGTTTCGTGGGCATCGTGATCATGGTCTGGAGAGAGAAGCTGAATAGAATGACAGCAAAGATATAAAAGGTACACATACATGATAGTTGTGCTCAGGGAGCAGTTGATCCAACCGGATCTCCACTTTGCGCAACAGGGTTGCAAGAACAGTTCCCAGTTGCAAGTATGCGAACTTGACAAGGAAAAAAAATAAGCTGATATTGAACAAATATAGACCACAGCTTACCTGCTCGCCAATGCACCGGTGACGACCCGCACCAAATGGCTGGTAAGGACTGTCTGTACCCTTGCTTACAGCACCAAATCCAAAATCAATTTTCTCGCCACTTTCATCCTCGTATGCCTTGAAAGCCTGAGCCGCAGCACCCTCGGGATCGCTCCATCGAGTTGGGTCCCAAGTCTTTGGTTTGAACCAAATTTGCGGATCAACCTGGCTGACAGACGGAGAAGCAAGAACATAGTGGCCGCGGGGAACAACATAGGTACCGTTCTCCGAAGGAGCAGCAAGAGTCGGGGGAACAGGAACATCAGAACGAACATAACGCATGATACTGTGAATCGGTGGATGGAGGCGGAGCGTCTCTCGAATAACCGAGTCCAAAACAGGCAATTCACGAAGCTCATCGTAGGTCATACTCCTGAATGTACCATCAGGATTGCCGAAATATTGCACCTGTTCTTCATAGAGTGCCTTCCTGCGCAAGGCGGTATATAAAAGGCTCTGGGGAAATTAAGAATGTACTCACTGTACCTCCTGTTCGTTTGCGAGGTGAAGTAGAGCCCAAGAGCCAGTGGCCGAACTAGTATGTTGGCCCGCCATGAGAACAGCAATCAAAATATGAGCGATCTCGTGGTTTGGAAGCTCTCTGCCATCCCGATATTTTTGAGTAATGAGGGCTGAAATCAGGTCTTGCCCATCCTGTCACATAATGTGAGTGTAAAATAGAACACAGTCGGGGTCTGAGCTCACGTCGCCAATGTCCTTGCGTTTTTGGATGATGTCAACATAGAATGCACTCATTTTCTTGTGAGCTTCGTCCCGTTTGCGGTAGCTCTCCAAAGGGAGGTTTGGGAAAAGGAAGTTCAACGGCGTGAATCCACCATCCAAATCATGGAACAAAGCCGAGAATGACTTGTCCAAGTTTGCGCGAACCTCGCTACCTTGAAGTGTCCGCGACGCTGTCAGAATCGTGATTTGTGCGACGATCTCCGTAACATCAAAACGTCCCCATTCATTGATATCGTTCATTTGGAAGTTTGAGAATGTCGAATCCGTCTTCATAAAGTTGGTGACCTCGTCTTCAATCATACCGACATAGGCACGGAAGTTTTCGGTTGAAAGGCCGACTTTGACAAACTTTTTCTGCTCCATGAACACCTCGTTGGGAACGTCGTAGACGACATCTTTACCGAAAACAGGGGTCGTGAGATGCTAGAGGACAGTAAGTCACCGAAGAGGCATCACGGGAAATGGCCCACCGTGTAAGCATCCTCCGCTGAAAAGGCCGTGGATTTGCCACCGAGAACGAAGTTGTTGCCCTTGGCACTGAGTGCGACAGTAACTTTACGACCCAACATGACGAACGTGAAGACATTCCCATACTGACAACACAACTTTAGGGAGAGCTAGCACGAGATGGTACATGGCGTACCTTTTCTTTGCATCGAGCAAAGAAGTTCAATGGATCGTTACCGTATGAGATTGCAGAGCCGAGGATGGGTACAGTGTAGAACACCTCTGGGGGTAGCGAGGGGTCACGAGGAAGAACCTGCAAACCTGTCAATGTAGTTCAGCATGCAATATCGGATGCGTACCAGCTGCCTAAGAATGTTCAAGACAATGGCAATGAAGGGTGAACAGATGATGGCGAGGAGAGCAGCGCGTCCTGGTGAGTTTAAGACAAAGCCGCGCGCGCAGTCCAGTGCAGTGGACAAGTAGCCCACGACGAGGGGCGTACTGTTGACCGACATTTGAGAATGAAAACTCACTTGCAAGCGAGGTCGCTAGTTATTGCTCTATATTGCTTAGTAAGCAGCTTATTTTAATGACTGAAATCAGGCCACTACAATTAATTATCAGACCACTCGTTAATCAATAAAATATGTTCAACTCTCCCTAAATGACAGGTGGAGTTGCGGCTGTGGCCCCAGTTCAACGCTTTCTATGCCAACCCGAACGACGTCACCAACCCCCAACATCTCATTCGACGACGTGGGTAATGATCCAAAGACCCCAAGTGTGGGTATGTGACAAACAAATGAGCTTGCTGTTCCGGTTCCGTCCAGACGCGCACCAGAAACAGTGGCTTTCAGGAATCTTAATGGATCGTGGCGGCCAGTTGCGGGATCGGGGTCTTCGGTGAAGCGTTTGATATACAAGTGGGACCAGAAGTCAGCATGTAGTCTCTCTGCCCGCTTGCACTCCTTTTCCTTTTTCTTGATCTCGGGTGCATATTCCTCCAACCATGTTGACGAGAACAACGACGCGTTTGTCCCGGGGTTTAACAGCGCGTGTTTGATTTGCCAGTGCGCAACGAGGTCATTGTATCGTCGCAGAGGCGACGTGACACGGATATACCCTTCGCCATCCGGAACCCCCATGCTCCAATGCATTGCAGGCTCAAGCGTGTGCTCCACTGGGGGAATGAATAACTTGGACTTTTGTACGGCGTAGAAATCCACATAGCCATCCGAGTCCCGCATCGCCAGAAGTTTCTGAACAGCCTGGGGATTCTCAAGACACACCGGCGGCTTGGACGTTCTTCTCAGCATTGGGACACAGTGGTCGGAAGACCAGCGAGAAGCCACGCGACATGCAGCTTTCATGCATTCCGAGATCACCATCCGCGCGCCAGAACTTTGCATTTGCTGTCCCACAACCTCATAACCTAAGGATGGGAAACCGCGAAAACGATAGGGGTCTGGAGAATCAAGGGGGGTACCAATCAAAGGTTTAGGACTGATGGTAACCCTGGCTTTAGGCAGAGAGGTATAGAAACAATTGCTGGAGGCCAGATTCCGTTGCCTGTGTCGCAAAATTGCATCGGTGACGAAACGCAAGCTGTTGATATGCCCGGCATTCAGGCTCGGTGTAGGGAAAGTGGAAGAATGGTTTGGAGGATCGAAGGGACGCAAAGATTCATAGCCCCCAACCAACCCAAGCAGGCGATCTACATTGTCGTAATCCAATGTGACGACGTTGCGAACCAATGCCGCCCGAACCGTATAGTCTACCATGTCACCCATGGCATCAAGTTTGAAGCTAAAGGTAAGTGTACGCTCGGGGTGGCCATAGCGAGAGTTGGCGCCCAAACTCATTCTTGATAGCGTCAAAGACTTGGGAAGCATGGGCCATGTCCTGTGGGCGAAATATGCTGTGAACCCCATTTTGCGTGCCTCTTGGGCGAAGATGTGCGTGGGAGGTATAACGGCGGTGGGATCCGCAACATGGACGTGTATCCATGCCGCACCAGGCTCGGATGGTATGGGCTCGATCGACAGGCCATCATCTAGCTCTTCAGCGCCAACATCGTCGACAACGTAGACGGGCAGATCGCCAAAGTCATGCCGCAGATGCTCGACCGAATCGCGGTGGTAAAGATCCTCAGGACCGAGAGGAGTGTTAATTTGCGGGTTAACCCCTGTCATCCTGTGGAGATTCCTTTCGATTATCTGATCCTCGGCAATGACCTTTGATGACCTCTCTTCGGGGGCGTGATCCAGATCAAGTTCTGACCACCTTGATACCAAGTCATCCCACGGCGCCAAATGACCCAAGTCGACCAAGACTTGATATAGAACCGCATTATCGATTACTTCCGCAACTTCTAATTTCTTGAGGATAGTGGTCACGACAGGGGAATAGGGATCAGCACGGATGCTGAGACGACGGTGAAGGGAATGATGCAGAACATCAATAATCAAACGGTCCTCTCGTGTATACCGGACATCCGTATCCAGCTCGTGAGAGGGGGACTCGTTCCAGGACTCCACAAAACGCTTTCTATTGGTAGCCATGATCACCCGGGCTTTGGACACAAATGATTCGATGGCAGGACTCGACTGATGGATCAGGTCTGTGACGGTAACCAGTTTATTTACATGAGACTGCGGGCGGACGGCCCATACCTGGACCGAACGATGGGAAGTGAACTGCGGGACGAACTCAAGCGTGTGGTTCATGAGGTAACGATGCGTTGCCAGTGTGTTGTAATAGTCTGTGTTTCCCGGGTCAGATATGAGCTCTGCGGCTTGGGGAACAGTGACGGTCGACCATTCGTCGGGATTTTGAGACCTGACAAGAGGGTACAGGGCGATATTCCTACTGCCGATGGCACAATAGGACCGAGCAACCCGATGCTCGATATCCCGGAGCCGCTTGAGGATCTCTACACGTGCGCTGATCTCTGTCCTCTTGGTGGGCGATAAAGAGATGCCAGCCCTTTGCGCGAGATCACGGGGGACCATTTGAGGGATTTCGAAGAAGATATCGGTGACGAAGTGAGTGAGGACATCTCCAGAGAGGGAAAGAGTGAGAATGTAGTTGCGATTATCGACCAAAGCATGGCCAAGGATGATTCCCGACGCCGAGGTCAAACCCCTGGGACGCAGTCAGTGAACCAGGTGAGATGGATGACGTTTGTTACATGCCTGCGAATGTCGACATATGTGCCAAGGGACGGAATATCACTTGCTTGGGATTCGTCCGCCTGGTCTAGTTCCATAGCAGTGTCTACTGCTGCTCCCTGCCATGCAGCCAATTGCTTCGTTGGCGGTCTGCGGGGACTTCCATTTCGAATGTCTTTCTCCAGTCGTTTTTCTTCTCCTCTCAGCGACTTCTTGTGTTTCCACCCAGATGCGGGCAACACCCGAGACCTTGAAGCCGCGTCGAGAAGCTGGTCCGTGATTTTTGTGACCTGTGCCAATTCGTCGGAGAAACGGGAACTTGAAGCGACGAGGCTATCAGGCTTTTGAGATGGATATGATATCGTTCTTGTCTGTTGATGGAGACATTTCTCGAGGATATGGCTCGGTTTGATTCCGAGCACTCGATGCATGAACGGAAAAAAGTGTGAGTCCGGTGGCTATGCAACTTAAATCACTCCGACAAACCGATGTTCAAACGAGTGGAAAGAAAACGCAAGAGGCGAGAGGAAGATGAAGAACTTGGTCTCGACCAAGATACGAAGGAAATGATAGGCTTGAATGACATCGACACAGACGAGTCTGGTTCAGACGAAAGTGCTCAATCGGATGATTCGGATGGCGAAAATGTGGACCAGGAAGAGGATGCTGCATCGGAAGACGAAGAGGGCACACCGTTATCAGTCGCTGAGGCTCTGAACGATCCGATCTACCTCATCTCCCTCGACCCCACGGTCCGTGGGTGCGTGTTATGCAAGGGAAAGCTCATAAAGAATACAGGAATGGCTACTGCACATAGGAATGCCAGTGTGAGTACTGCGGCAAGACTGGATGCTATTGCTGAGCCTTGATTCATCTAGGCCCACAAGCGACGGCTTGAGCACTTCAGACTGCTTTCTACTGATGTGGACGCACGCAGCAGTGCCTGGGGGCTCGTCAAAGCGATCCGCTCCACAACTAATGTGCAAGAGGCTGGGCCATTTGAGTTGTCAAAGAGATCTTTGAAGCGGGTAGGAACTCCATTCTTTGTATACATGGAATCCTGACAGACGTTCTCGCAGCAAGCCAAACAGGCAACTCTGCGCGACAAGAGGAAACGTCACAAAGAATTGAAGGCGAAAGCGATCGCAAGAAATGCGTCAAAAAAGCAGTCGACAGTTGACGAAATAAGACCTACACCATCCGCCGCGAACTTGGGGAGCTCAGCAGAATCACAGGTTCATCCAGGAAAACCCAGGAAGAAGAAAAAGTTGGAAAGTAACACCCCTACCAGCACGATCACCGAGACTCGGGACTTGTCAGCAAAATCAGCTTCGCCTATGAAGGCTTCAAGGGACAATCGAAAGCTGGCCCATAAGTCTAAGACCAAAAATACAAGGAAGACGAACAAGTTGTCATAATATAATAGGTGTCCAACCTGTAGGAACGTATATTGGATAGATGACCCCTGTAAAATTACCACCATTGAAAAATAGGGAAGTCCTCGAGGATTGGCTACCGTAAATGCTAATTTACATCAAGGATCGCAACACCTTGCCGGTTGATTCGATAACCTACAGTTATGTTCGTTTGAGCACTCGAGGCCAACCGACGTATGTACATACCTGATGGATACTGGGCCGTTCTTTGGGGTTCGCCTTCAGCATACTATCAATCAAGTCCCTCAACCCTTGAGAATAGGCCGAGCTCGGATGTTTATATTGTGCATTCAGAACGGCCATGGCGATAGATCCACCCTGTTCCGTGGTCTGGGTGTTTTCAAAAGGAGAATGTGAGTATGCCATTGCGAACAATGTACAACCGAGTGACTAGTAAAATGAGTACCACGACATTTGTGAGAGAAAGAGCCTCACCCAAATATCAACTTTTTCGTCCAGGATCACGCCTGTTTTGACATCGAAAAGCTCTGGTGCTCTGTACGCCATGGTGCTTTGCTCTGCGGCAATATCCTGCGACGCCAGCGATGAAATCCCGTAGCAGAATCGACTAGATGCCTCACCTGCTGCAGCAGTGCTTGCGATCTCGTTTCGATGCGGATTCTAGCCTTTACTGCACTACCAAAGTCCATAAGGATCGGTGTCACGCCATCGTCCGCAATCATGACGTTCCTAATCCCCAGGTTCTTGAATTGATGGTATGGCAGAATTACTTGAGGGCTTACCCGGGTTTGATATCTCTATGAGCATACGGTACAAGTTCGCTCTCCCCGGGCTCTGTATTTCCATTCTGGGGGTCTGGTATTTTAGAATCGTCATCGTCATCGAACATGTCGTCCTCCATATCCCCTCGGCGTTTCTTGACAAGGGGTACATTAACGGACGAGTCACCGTTACCCTCGGGATGTGACAGCAACTCGTCGCCTTCTTCATCGTCAGAGTGATGATCGTTCATATGTGAGGTAGAGGGCTCCGGGGGCCGGGAAGATGATGGATGGGATCGTGTTTGCGAGCCAGACACCGTGTGGTAATCGTGTAGGGCACGAACGGCTTCACATGTCCCCCTGAAGATGCGGACCATGTCTCTTTCCGAGAAGTGCTTCCCGTTTACAATGTTCGCGTTAATAGCGTCTTGGACGTTTCCACGCTAATGTACGTTAGAGAAAGAAGATGGAGCTCAGCACAGACGAACCTTGTACAATGGTAAAAAGAGGTACACAATCTGACCTTCACCTTCTGGGTCTTGAACAACTGCGGAGTCCTGGTAGAATTTTACTCAGATAACCTTGTTATGGATGAGAGAACCCACCAGTATGCGTATAATATTTGGATGTCTGAGGTCACATCACTATTGAAAATTATGTGCAAGAGGCGCATGGGATACTCACTTGAAACGCCTGTACGCTTCGACCTCCCGCATGGCCTCCCTGACGCCATCCGAACCAGTGGGACATCGTATTTTCTTAAGGGCAAATTGTCTCTGAACAGTGGGACATCAAGAGAGCGAATGACTGTGAACAACAACTCACTCCGCTCGTTTCATCCTGAGCGAGGTAGACGAAAGAGAATCCGCCTTCACCCAAGACTTTGATGATATCGACTGTCAGAGAGGGATATGAGAGACGCAGACCGACGACTGAAAATCAGAGCACATTTCTGACAGCGTGACAAGGGTGTACTGACATGTTCGACCATTAATTTTAATCTTGGCCGATTGCTGGCAGAGACACGAAGAAAGTGCCCAAATTGCATCTTTAGCCTGATCTTTCAAGGTGTCAAGAGCATTTGAAAAGTAGGTCAGAGCCATGTTCTGAGTCGAAAAATGCCTTGACCGTCGCTCGGTGTTTCAGAGCCCCAGCAAGTTAAACGCGTCGAAAGGAACTTTAGTTTGCATAGCCACTGATGGCAGTACTCCAGCCTTTAGGCAAGGCGCATCTCGGCCGTCATGCATCGTTGGTAAGAACAGAGTGTACCAAAACATGCAATCCAATAATTACTGATGCTAGTAGGACCTCTGTTGCGCGCGCAGCGCGACCGGATTGAACGGGATACTTCAATGGATTTGGCTTCATCCCCGAGGAGTATGCCTCGAACTTGACTTCCTGAAAGACAATACATTGATGGCAGGTGGTGAATTGGAGATCCTGAGGGCCAAGAGCTTCGTGGATCGTCTTGGTCATTGGTTAGCCAGGCGTTGATGAACTTGATCCTCGTGTCAGTACGATCAAACGTTCCAAGGACAATCACACTGCAAGACACCCGTGGCCTTTGAGATTTGACCAGGACGTCCTAATTCGATGGATGTCCTCCCTTTGGGGCAACATATTCCGACACAGAATATTGCGAGCCCAGTAGATATCTCTCTTGCTTACTGACGAACGACAGAACTAATTCGTGCAACTAGTTCGTCGACCATCTTAGTATGACTTTTCACGAAAATTCAAAAAAATCTCTACGCTGGATAAACCCGAGGCAAGTATATAAAATCTCAGGTACAGTTAGTTGTAGAGTAGGTTAGTGGCATATAGTAAGATAATCTGATAAATGCTTGAAGTGAGGCATCGGAGGCAACTCAACGAGCAGAATCACAATCTGCGCAACCTGGAGGCGGACCAAATTTAAGCGTTAGCAAAGGTGAGGAAACATCTGGTTATTTGCAACGCTCGAGCGGCGAGCCATGCATCGTGTTGGCAAGAGATATCTTTAAATGGAACAACCACTGGCAGATACCACGATGGTCACTGATCAATATAGATCTGCCTCGTGGATGACTGAGGTGTGCTAGCACAGAGCCTCTACACCCTCTACCACGCTAGACGCACCAATCCGCGTTTGCGCTCAATATCCAAAGACTCTTCTGCTGGAAACAATCGCAATGGCTGAGGTGAGTTCATGATCGGGCTGTCTGCTGAGAATATCGTAAAATATTATCCCTGTTTCCAGCCCAAAGTCGAAATCGACGTCCTTTTCGTTGGACAGACGGGCGTCGGTAAAAGCACTCTTATCAATATGGTCAGACACAAGGACAAGTCAGCGGCGACAGCGAAAGTATCCAACGATGCTCATCCGTGCACGCCGCATACTATTCCCTATCCAATGCAACTCGGGGCCGGGTTGCATTGCCAGCTTTGGGATACGCGAGGCCTGGATGAGGCGGTAGACAACCGTGACCGATTCATGGCCAAAATCGTAAACAAGATCCGCCAGCTGGCATTCCAACAGGAGCGCGAGTTGAAAGAAACTATCCGGAGCCGGACCAAGACGGCTAAACCAATCCTTATGTGGTGTATCGACGCCGCAAAAGTCGATGTGCCAATCCACTGGCAGCAATTTCGCAAGGTATACGTGGAGTATTGCGATGAAAAGGCCATACCCGTGGTGATAATCACGCGCATGACTCCGAAGATGGATGGATGGGAGCCGAAGTGTAGGAATCAGCTCCAGCTGCTGGGGTTGGGCGCAGGCCCTGGCAATTCAGAGGTTTACTTGTTGAGTGTGAGGAAACATCGAAATATGTCTTCCTCCGAGTACACAGAAGATGGCGATGCACTTAGAGATCTCATTTCCCGACTTATCAATCAAGCCAATGTTTACAGTTGATCGACTACGCACCTAGCCTTTGCCGTCTTCCTTGTCACCTGCAGGCTCACTAGCCTAGTCTACGATAGCCGGTTATCTCATTAGCATCTGTACACCTTTTTTCACGTATTATTTATTTGCGCCTATCCAAAACAAAAACGAGGCGTCAGTGATGATCCGATTAATCGTACCTCGAGTGCCAATGAATCAATTGGTGGAACGTTTCCGCCATGTTGCAACTCGGAGACACCAAGTGGTCAATTCTTGCGAGGGCAGATTCGACTGATCAAGTGACCTTGCCTAACTTAGGA
>JBBPOH010000574.1:0-12134 GCA_038091335.1 Phylloporus arenicola | reverse complement strand
CAATGGAAGGATTGACATGCACCACGAATGCTGTGGATGGTTATCCATCGCCGATTGTGGACTCCCCTGCGACATAAAAGCGGGCCTTCAGTACGCTGTTGGTAACAGTCAACAACATGCCCCTCGAAATTCTCCCAGATCGCTTCGGCGAGGCTAAACATGAAGAACTCGACAAGGCGGTGAACGAGACCACTGAGGACTTCAGCACCATGTCTGCGCAGCAAATGTTGCCCTTCCAGCCATACCTTCTCATCTGCATCGTCGATACTTCGAACGGCGAGCTGAACCCCAAGTTTGTTGCGCCAGGAGCGGCGCAAACACTGATCAAGGCCCATGAAGATCTGCGGGCCATGCTTTCGTCCGCTTGGGAGCTTAAATCATACAGCAGGATTAGAAACCTTGGTACGTTTCACTGGCCCGTGTTTATTGTTAGCTAATTGTCGTCGGCCGCAGCCTTTCTCGCAGCGCCGGGATCAGTGACGGAACCATCGAAACTGCCTATCATAGGTTAGTTCTCACTGCTTATTTCAACACTGCAGTCGACTTCATTTTGCCAGGTATGCATCAAATCCTGTCAATATCCTTCAAGGGAGAGTATCATGGCGCCTCTGTTAACGGCCTCTACGAGTATTTGACATACAATGAAAAGTCATTCAGGGAAGATAGCTATTACGCCAAGTTCTGTTCCATCGTCCAGAGCTCGGGCACAGGCAAATCAAGAATGCTAACCGAGGTACTCCCTCATTTCTCACTATTATATTTGCGCCGCTAATCCGTCCCGCAGTTGAGCAACAAGGGTGTCATAACAATTTACATGAATCTGCGCGACAAAGATGACAAACTGAGCTTCCCTCCCCGAGACCGGATCCCATCAAGGATCTTGACCAGTTTTCTCGGCAGTGAAAAGGCATACATGGCGGACTGCTACGCCTTCTTCATCGGTCTATTCCGTACCGTAGAGGAACATCTCACCACGCGCAACGGAAAAGAGAGCGTGATGCGTTGGGCCAGACAGATGTGCGACATGTCCGATCCCCCAAAGTCCACTGTCCGGAATGATTTCTTCACAAGACTCGACGCCAACTATGGAAAGGTTTGTATATAATCGTCCCGCCCATCTACTGTGAGCTGAAGATCTTCTGCAGGCTCGTGATGATCTCCTCGCCATCGAGAAACAGCTCAGTGAATCACCTTCCTCTATACGAAAGGTCGATCAAACGGACGTCAAGGATACGAAGAACGATACTGATAGAACTGCTGAACAGTTTGCGAAGCTCTTCATTTCAGGTAAATCTCTCTGCTACGATCGGATCCGGTAACTGATTAACAGGCTCAGGACCAGACGAAAAATATTGTTTTAATCCTGAACTCGAACTCAGTCAGCTTCTTCATCGCTCCTTCCTGAAAATGGCCGGTTCCCTCGACAGCTTCTTCCCTAAGCCTTCGACCAGACCAAGATTGGTGATTGCCATCGATGAGGCACACCCCCTCTCTGCACCGCAACGACAATATCGACCGGCGGATGTTTTCTGTAGGGTTGTGAAAGAATATTCTCACATTGGGCCAAAGGACCATGGTGTTTGGGTCGTCTTTGCATCGACGACTTCCAGGGTCGCTGATTTTTCACCCCCTAATAAGATTCGTAAGTGAGTTTCTCATCAATTTGATCCTTTGACTCATTTATCTTCCAGATAATTCCCACCGTATTGCTATTCGAGGAGAGAAACTGTTCCCACCTTACACACAGCTTGGATGGGATCAAAGCGCGCCGGCCCTTGGAACTGTCGATCTCGAGAATGTTTCACTGGCCAAGAACATTGTTGGCTTTGGGCGACCCTTGTACTGCTCTTTCCCTGTTGTCGGACCATTCACTAACGTAGCCATTATCTAACAGATGGCAATCCCTGAAGAGCACAACGCCGGACCCGAGTCAAGTGTTGGACACCGCTTCCGAGAAATTATGTGGCAAAATAAAATTCGACCCAAGGAACACGGACCAAGTGTTGGCAGTTATAGGCCAGCGGTTTGCGATCAACGTCACGTTTGGGCACCCGGATTCGGTGGAACATTTGGAGACCGGGGTGGCGAGTCATATGCGCATCTGTCTTGCGACGACTCTGGACCGCACTTGGAGGTTCACGAGCTATCCCTCCGAGCCGTTCCTGTCATGCGTGGCCGCGACCATTCTGCATAGGACGCCTTCGGATTTAAAAACGTCGTTCAAAGAACTCCTGAATCTAGTCAATGCTGGCATGATTGACATGGGTCAACGCGGCGAACTGGCTAGCCGGTTGCTCTGGCTTTTAGCCAAGGACTTGTTCATCCGCACTCGAAAAGGCACAGGTAACCCATTCCCATCCACGTGGGATCAACATCTCGTCGACTGCGAGATGATCCCTGTTGTAGACTGGCTCGAGTTCGTCTTCGGGCCAGGTGTATGGCCCGACAAGGAGGTACGCAAGACATTCGAAGAGGTGTATACAAACTTTTCGCACTGGGTGTGCATGGACACAAACATTGCCGGATCGAAGCAAGGAGAGGAATTACCGTCAGTCTTTTCGATTGCCCTTTTGATGGCGTAGCATGGATCCTGATACCTTTCCGCTTAGATTGAGCGTGTGGACGTTACGTCACTGGCAGAGGACAAGTGCGGTGCAATGTTGCCACCAACAGCATCTGATCGACAAGGTGATACCTATCTATTTCAAGGGCGGACCTGGATCAGGGAAGGAACGAATGTCCCAAATTTTCATTTCTGACAGGGCCCGAAAATCAAGGGACTCCAAGGGTGCGCTGCACGCCATTACTCGAAGAGACAAAACTATCAATGGTGCACCACAGTCTGAGCCCGGCCTTCCTTACATCGCCATCCTGGCTGACCTCTCTTGGGACGCATCGCCCTCCTCCGCTACGTATCCTGAGCGGCACGTCAATGACCGCTGTCTGCGAATCTATGCCCCTGGTGTAGACAAGACTACGTATCCGTTCTTGGCCGACTATTCTGTGGTTCAGCGGGTGCTCGAAAATCTTGTTCACCCGGAGAAGGTACCGGATGCGAACAGAGATTTCTCGAAATACTTGGACGCACAAGTGAAATTTGGCAGTACGGCGACTACTGAACATATGGAATGGGAGCGTGGGAAGCAGTTACCGCCGGGTCAGGCTTGAGGGTAGTCCTGGGTCGAATCGTGTGTGCAATAATGTCTGCTGTGTCTGAAGATCGAGTACTAGATTGAATGTTTGTAATGCCCAATGATTATCTTATTAGTCAACTCGCTGTACAGTAGTGAGTTAAGACTGGATCAGGCACGACGCTAGGAGTCTCTTTTGTCATCATACAACGACTAAGCCACTGATAGGGGCTCATTTCATTCTTTCCATCGCAAGCAGATACGCAAAAAGTGCTCCGCAAAGGAAGCAAACTCCAAAAATTCATGACCAGTCCGAGAATAGTCTGAATCGAGTTTCACGCCCGAAAGCGCGAGCCACGAATCGCACTCGAGGAAAAAAGACATACCCAAAGGATAAACCGCCCACCTTCTCGTTTCCAAGAGCGTGGTGCCGCAACAAAAATGTATCCACGCCGCCATGCATGTTACACGCACCCACAGTGTGGTACCCGCCGCCTCCCACCACCATTGTGGTCAGGTGAAACCACAACTGAGCGAAACTCTTCCACCACGAATCTACAGGCGACAACTGCAGAAATCGAGAGTCCCAATATTGTATCGGCGTCAGCGAAGATAGAGGCAGAGCTATCCCTGGGTTCACCATAGGTGAGCGCCATGCGTAACAAGGTGTCCGGGACACGTTGAAGGAAAAAGGTGAGACACCCAATGGGGCACCGTCTCTCGTCCAATCCCTGTGGCACCTAATTTCAAGGCCATGGCCCTTGCGCCTCGCCTCCAAAGGAGGGTCTTGAGCGAGTGAGGGCCGACCGCGTTTCTGGTATACCGCTCAGTTATTTACAACTGGGCCCTGCGAGGGCCGATCGGGGGGATGATACTCAGACCTTGACCCGCTCACAAAGTCAGATGGCAAGCCATCATGTGCGTAGTGAGCATCGTGGCCTTCGAGCTGGTCGTGTAGAAGTCCCAACAAGTTCGGAATCGAATTTCAAGGCTTCGCACGATTACATAATCTGCTTTTCTGTATGACTCAAGCTACCAATGACTTGCGGCAATGCAAGGAATGTACTTCATATGAATTTGGGCGAAAAAAGACGCTGTGTGTTGGGAAAAGACTAATTCTCTTGTAGTTCACGAAATTTCTGATATTTTGCTGGGTATTACGTGCGTCGTGGAGGTGTAGACGGTGATCGATTGATCAGTGACAATAGTACTTACTCGGAATAACTATCAGCTCTGCTCCCGTGCCTCAGCAAAAACAAGACTCGCCATATTGCGATATCAACGCCATAAGACAAGCTCCGCAAAGGAAGCAAACTCCAAAAATTCATGACCAGTCCGAGAATAGTCTGAATCGAGTTTCACGCTTGCAAGCAAGCGCGCGCCACAAAGTGCACTCAAAGACGAAGAGCACATAAACCAACACCACCATCTCGTTCCCCTGGAGCACGCTACACACGCACTCTGGCTCCGAAAAGCCCTTCTTGTCGCACCGACAAAAAATCGCTCCGATCGTAAATGATGACCGCGTTCCAACAACCATATGCGTGAATCTGGCACACCTGTGTGTTCGACGCACGCCAATTGGAGGATAGACGACCTCCTGAGTTCACGTGAAACGAGCCGTCTGACGATCAAGGCGTCCTTGCGGACACGTGGGGAGAAAATGGTAGTGTCGGGGCTGTCTCCCGCCCGATCCCCGCGACACGTTTCAAGGCCGTGGCCCTCTATGCCTCGCCTCTGCAGAGGGTCTTGGGTCAACGAGGATAGCCGCTTGTCTGGTATGTCGCTCAGTTGGTTACAACTGGGCCCTGCGAGAGCCGATCGAGGGGGATTGAAATGCTCAGACCTTCCCGCTCACGATGTTGGACGTGGGGCACGTCCTGTGCGTGGTGAGCATCACAGCCTTCGAGCTGGTCAAGATGAAGTTGGGCGTTACAGGAGTCGGGATGAAGTTCTACCCGCTGACTAACGCATTCTCACAGGATGACATCATGATGATCACGCGATAAGTTGTGATGAACTAAGTAACATTCATTTGCAAAACAGGCATTAACTACGCAACGAAAAGAAGTTGTCACTAGTGAGACAAGGGGGGCACACACAGAACAAATGCATGGGGTGACTACGAGAAATACGTATGCATGGATGTGAGCGAGAATGCAAGTCTATACGAACAAAACGTCACTTCAGCAAGTTCGGATCAGAAGCACGAGGTAGGGAGCAATGGATAGCGGTAAATGTATCCCAAGACGAGAACCAAAATAAGGAAGGAAGGAAGGAAACCAACAGGCGAACCAATGTGTAGCTTACACCAACAAAGAAAGTTCACTCAGTAATATGCAGCCTGAGACGCCTGCGGATCAGTTTGATACATCTCATACCGAGGCATATGGGATACGTCATAGTATTGAGAGTATCCATACTGCTCTGGGTAGTAATAGGCGTGTGGATATGCCGTGTAGTTGTACATGGCAGCATCTATGGGTTGCTCCGACGTGGCGTTGACATCCCCAGACAAATAAGGCTCTGTCTGAGGCGCAGACAACTGCGCTTCGGTGACAGGGCTGGACGGCCGCGATGGTTCAAACGCAGCAGCGCTTGTCCTCAGATTAGAGGGTCGTCGCTGCGACTTGGCCGACTTGGGCTCGAGTTGTGATGAAGGAGCCCGGATCTCGATGCGGGAACTCTGCCGAGGGAACGCGAATATCGGGTTACCAGTCGCCGGATCGATGAATCCATTGATAGGAGGAGTGTGGGGTGCCGACAAGAAGTCTGGAGAGCCAGTCGAATGGTGATGGATGTGCCCAGGCATGTACGATACACCTGGCGGTGTCATCATACCGTGAGCTATAGGACGTGGTGTATAGATGGGAGCAGGAAGGTACACAGGGCGCCCCGTCGCTATCTCGTATGCCATCCCATGTTGACTGATGGCAATACCTGGCGGCAGAGGTGAACCATAAGCGTACGGCGAACTGTAAGGAGGGGATGATTGTGGAGGAAAAACGGTCTGCAGTGGGGGAGGGACAGGTGGAAGGGTACGTCGACCTCCAGGGACATCCTGAGGCTCGGGGGCATGTGGAGTATCCACCTTCAAGAGTGTAGGAACAACACTATCTTGGTGACCGTGGAATACACCGTCAACGGGGCCAGGGGCGGGTTCGGTAGGTTGTGCTGGCACTGACGAAGTGGCAGGGCTGGGTGGGGTGACTGATGATTGTGTGGGCTGCGTTGATGCAACATCTGGAGTCTCGGAAGTTACAGAAGTGGTTGGAAGTTTGATGTCGACGATCGGTGCACGAGGAGGAACGAGCTCGGGTCTCACAGTGAAGACATCCTCGAGATGAGGTTCCTTGACGGTTACCGCGGGTGCGGAATCCCGACGCACCACTTTCTCCTTGACACCCTGCTTTGGCAAGCGCACTACGATATTCTTCTCGCTCTCCACTGGACTACATCGCGCTGAAGATGGAGGTGGTTTGAGGCGCTCAGTAACCTGCACTGGCCCGCGAACAACATGCACCTCCACGTTCGGTAGCTTGACCCGATAGCTCGGGCTGCTTCCAGGTCGTGGTTTCGGTCCGCCATCGTGGAAAAGGGCTGTTTCGAGGTGCTTTGTCCAAGGATACTCGGGCTTCATAGCATACCAAATCTTTGCCGTGGTAGCGGAAGGAGGAGCAGTGGGCCTCGTAGGGTGTGGAGCGAACCCACGACCACGAGTCGCTCCGCCCCGCCCACGTCCTGCAACAAACCCACCTCTCCCACGCAAAGGGGCAAAGCCGCGAGTCGGTCTTGCCGATGGCTGCTGCTGTGCTACCTCACGCCTCTTTTCATCTCGCTTCTTCATTTCCTCAAAGCCGTCGTGTGTCCAGGGCTGGTCGACGCGTGGCAATTCAACGGACGGATCTTGCGTCACAGGGCCTTCCTCGGATTGAGCGCCACGAAGAGCCGGGGCTGGGCCCGCAAAGCCCCCGCCTCTCCCTCGGCCGCGGGTGAACCCTCTGTCAAATCGACCGCGACCACGACCCTGCCATCTACCTCTCCACCACCCGCTCAAACTCCTTAGGTTCTTCTCCATTAGGCGATCGTCATGACCCCAGAATTCGCCGACGGTGGGAACATAGGATGGATCTGTCTCTAGCCGTTGCTGGTATGCTTGGCGGGCTGACTGACCAGGAGGACGTCTAAAGCTACTTCGAGACGATTGCCTGGATGAAGAGGGAACCGGGTGGTCAGATACAGGCTCGGGATGTGATTCGTCTGGATGATCGGACAAGAGCGGCGAGTGCACAGGACGGTCAACCGTAGGCGCTGATGCGGCTCGCTTGACTGATGGGCGCTTCGTCTGTTTCACAGCTTTTCGATGGGGCGTGGCCTTAGGGCGCTGGTCCATCGACGGGGCCGTGAAATCTGCAAACTCGACGACAGGGAGCTCGGCGGGGCCATGTGCGTTCTCCTCGGCGACCATCTCTGACCAGCTCCCGGTGTCACCAAAAAATGGGGCAGGACGAGCGTCACCACCCTTGGTTTGTTTGGACGCAGAGCCGTTGAGTGATGGGACATCTGCGGAACTCTGAGTTGTGTTTGGGGTGAGTATGCGGGAGGGAGAGCTCGAGGGGATATCCAAGGAGACGGGCTCGGTGTCGGAATCAGAAGACGAGTCGACGGAGGAGTTGTCGTCGTCATCGGACTCGGAGTCCGTCCCCATCTCACGCACAAGCTCGTCGTCGCTCCCGAAATCGTTCTTGCCCCTGCCTCTGCGTCTGACGGTGCGGGTCTTCCTGGGTGGTGGTAGAGGGTGTGATGTCGTCTGTGCGCGGGGGTTGGAATGGGAAGTAGCGGCAGGCATGATGGGGCTATGAAGCGAGTGAGAGTGATATGGAGAGGAAAGACGTAAAGGCTATACCTGTGTGGTGGGGGTGATATGAGCAGTCTCGACTTGAATCTGTCGGGTCAGATCAAGCGGTGAAAAAAGCGGGTAAAATTCGTGAAAAATGAGGAATGTGATGGCAATGATGATCTCGGTTGCAGATAAGGGAAAGCTGGTAAGAAAATGGCGTTGACGAGTCGTGACCACCGTGCGGACGGTTAGTGTAGCAGCGTGGAGGACGGTGACAAAGAGGGACTGCGGAATTTGCCGTGCCGCCTTGAACCCACTGCGGCACCGATCGTAGCACTGCCTTGACACTTCTCTTACGCAGAAACCGACAAGGACGGGTTATCAAAACCTGTAGTATGGCTGGAAAAACCTCCAGGGTACAGAAAAAATATCATGAAACAACTCTCAGGTTGACATCGGCCATTCGGACATCGGCGGTGAGTTCGCAAGAGCCCTGGCCTTGTATGTCCACCGTTATCAACATGACTCATGGCCGAACTCGTTACGTAGATTTCAACCCCTCCGTCGATTGATTGCGTGTCTATGCAAGAAGTAAGTAGTC
Source organism: Phylloporus arenicola (assembly GCA_038091335.1). Taxonomy (NCBI): domain Eukaryota; kingdom Fungi; phylum Basidiomycota; class Agaricomycetes; order Boletales; family Boletaceae; genus Phylloporus; species Phylloporus arenicola. The sequence goes on along the minus strand of JBBPOH010000574.1, from coordinate 3,562 downwards.
CAAAAGAAATAGTTACCAATTCTACTTTACTACTTCTGCGCAGTCGACGGCCGAGATCGTGGCCCTCGCAAGAACCTCTTTCCATCATTGTCCGAATGTACCTCACCCGTCTTCAGTTGCCATTGTTCTTCCGCACATTGTTTGGGGTACAAGGTCAAACCCGGAATAAGGCCCGAGAGATGCACTCTGAAGGACAAGCTTGCTTTCTCCCTTGTTCTGGCCTGGGTATGCTTTTGTGACCTGCGATCACAGGAAACTCCATTATCGTACTATTGTGCGACCAAGAAGAGCATAGACCAGATGAAAGCTGTGTCGATAAGTACCTCAGAATCACACATTGGATCATGTGAGTAGAGTTGAAACCTTGGAGACCCAGCTCCATGGGGGTATCGCTTCCGCGACTGGCCTTCTAACGACGAAATCACTTATCTTCCTTCCGTGGAACCCCGGCCTCTTCTATACGACCTGTGGTACAGTTTTTTCACCGCTACATCGGTGCCTGCAATATTCAGAAAGGACCTAAATGCTGTTCAGAAAAAGTTTGTTTGGGAAGCTTGACAGAACAAACTCGAACTTTCTGGAACAACATTTCGATCCATTCTAAATATTGCCAGTGCTGTGGTATTCCATGAATCAGCCACAATCACGAATAATTCCCGTCAGGCATTGCATCCGCTTTGACTCAGTGACGTGACGCGTTCCCTCCGATCGATCCCACAACGTTTTCGTCATGGCGTCTAATTCTATGGACCCTGAGGTCTTCCTTGGGTCCAGGGTGCTGTGCACTTCCAGACAACCTTCTGCAATGTACAGTACACGTTGTGGGCGAATCCACATGCTGTGACTGACAGGGTTGAGGGTTTGGACACGAGACGTGCGTGATAAATACATCCACTGCTGATCCACGAGACGACGACAACCGTTTCTACTCCTAGATACTCGTCTCATCGCTACTCCCTATCTCATACTTGACAATCGCATCATGGGGGGAGTCATGTCATGGCTATTTGGTAGCCGCCCAGAGGCAGGGAATCCTACCTTGGATGAGATCAAAGCGCGCCAGAACGCTGAAGACGCTCAAAGGAAAGCCGAGACAGCCGCCAAGGCCGCGCAAGACCTCGCCGAAGAGATCCGGCAGAAAGCCGACCAAGACCGCGAGGAAGCCCGGTTACGCCAGGAAGAGGCTGATCGGGCAGCCGCACAGGCTGCGGAGGAGATGGCGCGCATGAAGGCGCAGATGGAGGAGGTTGCAAACGCCATGAAGCGTAGCCAGGAGCTCGCTGAGGAGGCTTCCAAGGCTTCCAAAGAGGACGCGGAGAGGTTGGGGCGGGAGGCGCGGGAAGAACGGGAACGCGCACAGAAGATACGCGATGAGGCGCAGAGAGCGATGGATACTGCGAAGGAAGAAGCGAAAAAGGCCCAGCGAGCCGCGGATGAACAGCGCCGCGAGGCCGAGACCGCGAAAGCTCTGGCTCAGGAGATGACGCGCACAGCAGCCGAGGAGACACAAAAGGCAAAAGAGGCTAAGGAGGAGGCTGAAAGACGTTTGAAGGAGGGTATTCGACCCGAAGTGACGCCGTCCGCTGAGGAGCTCGCCGCGGCCAAGAAGCGTGTTCATTACAGGGAGGATTGTTTTCACTTTGCCGTTGCAGGAATATCTGGTAGCGGCAAGTCCTCCCTTGTGAACGCGTTTCGTGGCCTGCGTAGCCGAGACGCAGGTGCTGCTGCTGTAGGAGTCACGGAGACCACGCTCATGACTACCCGATACCATGACGCGAATCCGGACAACCCGTATGTGTGGTACGATGTCCCCGGTGCGGGTACGATCAAATGTCGTGACTGGCAATACTTCAACGACCAGGGTCTCTATGTCTTCGACTGCATCGTCGTGCTCTTCGACAATCGCTTCACGGCTACGGATCTCGCCATCCTGACCAACGCGCGACGATTCAAAATTCCAACGTACATCGTTCGGTCCAAAGCTGACCAACATATCCGGAACCTCATGATGGAAATGGGGTACGATAGCGAGGGAGACGAAGAAGAAGATCTGGACCGTCGTAACAAGCTGTACAAGGCCGCGCGAAAACAGTTTGTTGATAGGACGAGGAAAAGCGTCCGGGACAACTTGGAAGACGCGAACCTCCCTATCCAGCGCGTATACATCATCTCCAACACCACGCTGCTGACCATCGTGACGGGTAAGGCGCCAAAGAAAGCAATTGACGAGTTGGAACTGCTCAACGACCTAGCCAATGAGGCTTATGCGAGGCGTAAGGCTAAACCCGTCTGAATGAAGTCGGGTCAGGAGCAACTTGTTGTTATGGCTTGCTTTTCGTACATCATATTCAGTTATACTTGAGCCGTGTCGAATCGTAGGGTTTGGATCTTGGTCGACTTCAAAGATCAAGAAAAGGCGACACGTTCCAATGGTAGCGAGGAGGTTTCTGCTTGGCCTTGTTCACCGCCTTGTCGAGTTTGGAATCTCCGATGCAACCTCGGAGAATTTCGAGGGTCAAGATCTTGCCATTGGCGCCGCCCCGCTTCTAGACAGCCATCCACTGCATTTGTGGTCCCCTGGCACCGTAATTGAGACACGAGGTAACTTGCTTCTTCTCGAGATATGGACGCACAATTCCGATCAGAACCCCACTTGCCAGCATGTTCGACGATCGTTGAATCCAACGTGCCTCGTGCCCGTGAAACAAACGTTTATATGCCGGCCGTCGCCTGCGTGCTAGAATTCCAAACGTAGGTCATACTCTCCTTCAAGTGATCTCGAAAATCCCCCAATCGCACCATGGGAAACGTCCTAGTACCCGCCATTTACGTGGCCACGTTTGCCGTATCACTTCTCCTCCGTCGCCCCAACGTAGAAAACCCCACCCTCGCCAACATCCGTGTCCTCCAAGAAGCAGAACGTGCGCGGAGGGATGCACAACAGGCTGCCAGAGCAGCCCAAGAGTTTTTGGAACGGATCCAGCGACAAGTAGATCGCGATCGCGAGCAAGCCCAGCTGCGCCAGGAGGTGGCTGACCGTGCTGCTGCACGGGCTGCAGAGGAGGCGGCACAGCTACGGGCGCAGATGGGGGAGGTTGCGAGGGCTGCAAGGCATGCTCAGGAGCTCTCCGAGGCAGCGACCCACGCTGCCAGGGGGGAAGCTGAAATCCTTGCACGGGAGGCCCAGGAAGAGCGTGAACGCGCTCAGAAAATGCGAGAGGAAGTAGAAGGGTCGATGGCAGCTGCCAAGGAAGAGGCGGAGAAGGCGCAAAGGGCTGCGGATGAGGAGCGTCGTGAGGCTGAGGCTGCGAGAGCTCAGGCTCAGGAGATGGCCAGCACGGCAGAAGAGGAGGCCAGAAAAGCCAAAGAAGCAAAGGAGGAAGCTGAAATGCGCTTGAAGGAGGGTATACAGCCCGTCGTGATCCCTTCGCCCACAGAAGTTGCCGTCGCTAAGCAGCGCATCCAATACAGCGAGGATTACTTCCATTTCGCTGTCGCTGGCGTCTCTGGTAGTGGCAAGTCTTCCCTCGTAAACGCGTTCCGTGGTTTGCGCAGCCAAGAT
>JBBPOH010000573.1:0-12152 GCA_038091335.1 Phylloporus arenicola | reverse complement strand
AACAGTTGTGACCACTTGATCACCTAGTGGTTGTTTGTCCCATTCATCAGTAAGCTCCTCTAGAAGGTTGTTTACAGCAACTTCCACAGCACTAGAGGGAGGTGCTGTGCTGTAAGGAGCAAATATGATTAACCATGTTTATAGAACATGTATTACACTTACAAAAGAAAGGGATGGTTCCATGTTACTGTAAGACCATCTTTTGATAGCTTTCCAGAACATGTGATTTTAGATATGTCACCAATACCAACAGATACATAAATATCTTGTTTGGGAAGTGGTGATGCAAGGGTCAGTTCTCCAACTACACACAGGAAGTGAGCATATACAAGCATGCAAGCCATGCAACAAAAACATGCCTATGATTTGAATGGTAACTTCACCAGGTTTCTTCTGGTTCATTGGTGAGAATATGAATAAAGAGGAGAAATAGAGTGGTTGGGGTAACAGGCAAGAGGACAGGATAGCAAGTTTGAGAGGCAAAACAAGAATCCAAAAGTGACTGAGAGATATGATAAGAATGAGATACAAAAGATATTGATCCAGATGGTGACACAGTGCTGGGACTTGCTTAGGAGACAGGTAAAAGCTAGAGAAGACCAGTGTGGGGACACAGACTGGGAACTTTGAAGGGCAAGTTGCAATGTGGCAGATAGGCAAAAGTACTACTAGGCTTTTAATTCAACAAGGATAGCTGACACGCCAGGGCAAGATTGTGCAGCCAAGGCAATGTTGGGATATATGAAATGTGGACAGGGATGGGCAGATAGGTAAGACGTGAGAGACGAGAGATCAAGCAGGTAACAAGATCAGATGGACTGGATAATGACTTCAAGGCAGTGGGCAGAGATGGGTGAGGGCAGACAATTGCACTGGAACAAAAGAGACAAAACAGGTAAGAGACCAGTACTGAGCCAGAAAATCCATAACTCACGAAAAACGATACAGAAAGACCAGAGAGGCAACAGGCGAGAGAAGCGCTAGTGATAGAGCAGATGAGATATCAATGGTAGTCGGAAATTATGCAACTCACAGGGAACAGAACGGACGCTCAGGGAACAAGAGATTGGAGAACGATGAATGGGAGACGGCGTAGGAAAACAGGAAAGGTGGCTAATCGGCTTGAAAGCAGGGCTGGTCGAGGCTCAACGGCACGCGCAGACTGAGGCGGGGGGAAAGCAAGGGAGATGATGAAATTGGAGGGCGAGTGGGGAGTAGGCGATTGCAGGAGGGGGGAGACAACAAGGACCTGAAAACGGACGGGGCGGGACGGAGAGGACAACGCAAGGCAGGCGCAGGGATGGCAAGTTCTACAAGTGACAGAATACAGGCAGAAGGGCGTCGAATACGGGAGGAGAGGGCACTGAGAAGGCACTAAATGTAGGGATTGGGAGTACTAGAATCTGACGACGAGATGTAGCTTGCCTGCAAGAATGTAAAATAAGGCAAAGGACGTGGCAGAGATCGATGAAATCGACACCCGATGGAACACAGTAGACGACACTCACGGAAGAGAGATGGTAAATAATGGTTTCGGCACAAATATGGTGGGGGAAGAAAAGTTGGAAGACGAAATGCGCAGGGAAAGGTAGAAGATGGGACTGGCAAGTCGTAGGGCAAGTAAGACTGAGAGGGCGACGATGAGGGTAGATGCAAGTAGTATCACAGCCATCTACAGCAAGTCCAAATGAGGGCCGTGACTCCTTTGAACCGTACGAAATGATAGTATGCTCATCATTTCAAGGAAGACAACGCCCTCCGAATGGTCAGTGATATCGAGTCTTCGAAAGCTTGGCAACCATGATCTAGCCATCATGATAGTTTGGTCACCCCATGAAGCCTCCGCGATTGCTACTTGAAACCTGTCTGGGAGAACTCGCTCTCGTGACCCGCGATGGCCCAAGGTGAATGATTTCATTGCCTGGATAGTCGACGGCCGAAGGAGTTGGACGACTTACGAACACTGAATTCATCAAGATCTGAAAGGCAAGTTTTCGGACTCTCCCTCAAGCTTTGCTTGAATAACAGTGCTCATCGGAATACGTTACCTGTCCTATGATGATCTCTAAAAACGCAATCATTCACATTCACCATTCGAAACGCATCACGCATCATTCCTCGTATCACCCAACACGCGTGACGTACGGTGCGAGAAACTGTACCGGTCCACTCATCCCTGTTGAAGAACAGAGATCGTCATTTGCTACCAATCCGTACAAGATTCAACAGGCTCACCCCAGAGCGGTGATCGGACCTGGTACCGTATTGAAGCCACATGATTGACGTCCATTCGGACCGCGTTTGGACAGGACCGTACAACGGTGACGGGTTTGATCTGTGGAACTCGGTTCTCGATCACTGCCAATCGATGGCAATCACTGGGTGGGGGCGGTGGGGACAGAATAACAAGGCTGGACGGGGATCGACTATTCAATGATAAATCGATGCCATACTAGCAAGTCTGATCGACGATATCACCCTCGCCCACGCGGACGCCAAGAGTGATGATGGATTGCAATACATTGGTAAAACTACTACATAACCTGACTACCCTCTGACTCTCACCACTTTCCGCTTCCCTTTTTGCATCCCCCCGACTCCAGGACCGGATGGGGTCTGATCTTGTGCGCTCATACCCGCCTTGACGGTCTCGACCAACATGCCTGTAGCGAGTGCAGGCGAATAGGGTGATACGCGGCTTGCCAAAGGCGGTTCTGGTTGTGGAGGCGCAGGGAGACGGCTAGCTTTCTGTGGCAACAAAGAGGGCGCGTTGCCACCATTCTTTGGCTTTGCCGGCTGCTTGCCCTTGCTGGACGTGGATATCTTGGCTGCCGGGGCGGCAGGCGTGACGGGGGGCGATAGCGCGGCAAACGGCGGTCGGGGAAGATGGTCGGGTTTAGTCCGTTGTATCTGGGATGAGATCATCTGCAACAATTGTCGCTCTGTGCGCCAGTCGGCTGAGCACGCACAGATGAAATAAATGGGGACGGACTGGTTCTTATGGCGCTGTTGACGAGGCGACCGTCCTTTTTCCACTGCACACGGACGCGACCGGGGTTCTCCCAGTCGCGGGGATGGGACTTGTTCACTTCGTGGAGGGTGCCGAGGCCGAGGCGGGTTGTGGCTTCGGCAATGTCCTTGCTGAGAGGCCACCAGATGCTCTTGTCGCGTGCGATCCTGCGCTCGCCTCTGCCATAGGGCCGCTTTGCGTCAATGTATATTGGATATATACACGTCCACCTGGATGCAGGATGAGAGGAAGCCAGGATGGGAAGGGAAAAGGTACTTTTTGTAGGGGGTGACGTCTGTGACGGTATTCGAGGGGGGGTTGGGAGGGGAAGCAGGACCGGCCTCTGACTGGTCCAGATCGTCGTCGTCGTCGTCCGATGGGACGATCTGCTCGATGAGTGCGCCGCGGGGGACGGTGGGGAGTGGGCGGGCGGGGAGGGGAAGGTCGGTGTCGTCGTCAAAGTCCTCTATGACGGCTGTGCGAGGTGGCATAGTGGAAGGTGGGAGGAGTGAATAATTCACACGGTGACTCATGCAACACTGGCACGTCGTCGATCTTCTGGGTGAATGTCGCTGACCGCTTGCAGGCTGGTGCTCTTACAGATGGCCGTGCTTGTCCAGGCCTCGTCCATATGCCGTCCATTTGGTGAATGTGAGCCATGCCCACCCGATGCGGTTGGTGAACACGACTGAACCGCACACGCATGCCCTGACGGTCTTCCCAGCTGCACGAGCCGTTCTGCCAGCCGTTTGGCAATCGGCAACTCATGCACTGTTCGCCCCATGGAACTTCTATAGCACCCACGCCGTCTGGGTACCCTGCTATCTCGTCGACGCAAGGGGAGACACCCGCATGGCAATCCTGTGGACGGATATTGGCGCACGAGCGCGGTGACTTTTACGAGTTTGTGGCATGCAATGTGTTTTTCGGAGGTGTTGCGCTGGCTATTGCGCTTGTGCGCTCGGAAAGGGTGCAGGCGAGACAAGCACGGCGACTTGCGGCACGGATTGGCCTAGTAAGGTGAACAATCACCGTGTTGTTGTTGTAACAACACAATGAACGCCGAGAGTACAAATACAATGCAAATCTGAAATCTCCATCGCTCGTCCTTTCACATTCTCTTTCGCCATGTTCTCCCCACTCTCCCTTCTCGCCGTCCTCCCACTCGCTCTCGCCGCCCCGACGTGCACACTCAGATCCTCCTCTGCTGTCCCCTCCGCTGCCCCCTCCCCACCCTCTACCAACTCTTCTTCGGGTGCTGGCACCAATGAAACCATCGTCATGTCCTGGTTCGCAGATTGGCGTGCAGAGTTTGGCGTGTCAAACATCAACTGGACAAGTTACACGCACATGGCCTTCTTCGCGTGCGTCTTCTCGTACCCCTGTACTCTCCCTCCTTACCCTATCCACAGTGGCGAGCCCTCTTCAAGTGGCACCATCGATGTCCCCGTGAGCAACCCCACAGTGGTCGACGAGTTCACTTCTGCCGCCCACGCTCATGTGCGTGTCCCCCTGTTTCAGACCGCCCTTACTCATCATTCCATCTAGGGCGTGAAAGCTCTCTTGACCGTCGGTGGTTGGGACACCAGTGTCTACTGGTCGTCCTCTGTCGCCACTGCTCCGAATCGCTCCACTTTTGCCAACTCTCTTGCTCAGTATGCCTTCCAACACAACTTTGACGGTATCGATTTCGAGTATGTCTACCTGCTCTTGTCTGCACATTTCACTCATTTCCGCCCAGCTGGGAGTACCCTAATAAGCAGGGCGTCGGCTGTAACACGATCAGCCCTCAAGACAGTGCCAATTTCCTTTCTTTCTTGCAGGAAATGCGTCCGCTTGCCCCCAATCTCACTCTTTCCGCTGCTACAGGCATCGATCCCTGGAATGACGCAAATGGCTCCCCCTTGGCCGATGTTTCCGCTTATAACGCCGTTCTCGACTGGGTTGGCAAGTCGCTCCCTCTTCTGTGGTTTCCTCGTACTCATCCACACACCAGAAATCATGAACTATGATGTCTTTGGCTCTTTTAGCAAAGTCACTGGTCCAAACTCTCCCCTCAACGACTCTTGCGCTCCCTCCAACGGCCAACAGGGTTCTGCTGTTTCCGCTGTTACTGCTTGGACAAAGGCTGGTTTCTCTGCCAGCAAGATTGTTCTAGGTGTAGCCTCTTACGGCCACAGTTTCACTGTCTCGCCCTCCGTTGCTGTCACTAACGGCACGCTCAACACCTACACCGCGTTCGACACCACCAGCATCCCCATGGGTGACTCTTGGGACCCTCCCTCGACCACACCCGATATCTGTGGCAACCCTCCTGTTGGCAACGGCAACTCGGGCATCTACCACTACTGGGCATTGGTTCAAGACAAATTCATTAACCCAGATGGTTCCTTTGCTTCTGGGATGACGGGCTTATATGACAACTGCAGCCAGACGGTACGTCCTTGTCATCCCCTGCTTCTCAATGCCTAAATCATTTGTATCAGCCATTTGTTTACGACTCTTCCAACTCTATCCTGGTCTCGTTTGACAGCCCACAATCATTCAGTATGTCTCGACATGTTCTCGTGGTCCCTCTTGTTGACATGTGGCTTGTAGCCGCCAAGGGGCAGTATGTCAAGGAATCTGGTCTCCGTGGCATTGCCATGTATGAGACCGGTGGGGATTATAACGGCGCCCTCATAAATGCCATCGTCACAGCGATGGCATAACTTACACTCCCTCATTCGACCTTCAACGCACTGCTGATGATTGACTCATCCTGGATACTAACTTAAAAACGCGGGCTGATTCCGCACGCTCGCTTTAATTTTCTCATTCGTCCAGGTGTCGGATGCAAATAGGATGCTCGCGGGTATAATTGCTTTTGAAAGGCCTCGTGACGTGGGTCCATGGATTGGATCTTGTTAGTTATATTGGGTGTATAGAATCCTGTAGCTTTATTGTATCCTGCTATGAAATGCATTGATGTGTATCATGTGCCAGAACGAGTGTCTCAGAAAGCCTTTGTCCATTGCGGGTCCGTCTGAAACCGGACCTTGTCCGACGAATGCGCGCAGAATTCCATGCCGTTGCTCTCCACGACAAGCGGGCCGAACAAGGACGTCCACATCGTCACTGGACCACCGGTTTTACGACACAAGCAAGTTACCCAACGGAGGGACAAGGCGGTGGACACTTTGAAGAATGCTCCGGCCGCTCCGTTTCGAGAACACCGAATCAGGTTCTCTCACGCGTTTTCTTTGCGCCAGGATGCGTCGTACGTCCCCTCGTGGTGATCGCCTTGGGGCACACGACGCGGGCGACATCGCCTCGAAAGGCCAAAGGGGCCGGAGGGTACCCACGCACTCCCGCCCTCCACGTCTGGCACCGAGCCCCGCCGTTGCGTTCCGACGGTGCTGATCTCTCCCGGCGCGCGCCTCGTGTGACGGCCTCTTACGCATGATGCGTCGTCTAATGCATCGATGAGGCTTATCAGCGCGCACGTTCATTTCGCCTCGCACTCGATGGATAGGGCCACAGTACAACGTTAGGTGCGGGTTTTAGAAATACGAATTATGAAACGCATGATTGAGAAGATGTCTAATGTGCATTGAACGATAAGGTACACTATGCATGGATGGGATGGAGAAACTATAATGTCGAGTGCAACAACCTAGCTGCCCGGCGTGCAGCATTAGCCCAGAGAAAACCCCATTCAATAACACGATCAGCCCAGGGAACATAACAATAACCGCGAGTGCGCACAAAACGCGCTTTTTCATATTGACCTTTCTAGGCCCCACACGAGCGATCACCGACCGCCGACGGGCCCATTGCTCAGCTCGTGCCCGACCTTGTGCACGAGCGCCGTCCCGAGAGGCCTCAACACCTCCTCCCAAATCTTGCGTCGCCGGCGCCCTTCAAACACGCCCGCAGAACGCTCGCCCGTCTCGCCCTCTGGCCCAAACACAAACACCTTCCCGTGCGCATTGTCCCAGGGCCGTTCGCCCCACGCGAACGTGATCCAGCGCGACTGGATGGCATCGCGCACACGCCCATAGGTCCATTCGTCAACGACGGGCTGGGGCCAGCCCCCGCGGGGCCGGGTGGGGGGACGATAGTCGAATGCGTCCGCGTCCATCATCTCGATATCGTCCAGCGTCCGCGTGCGGGCCAAGAGGTCGGCGACGTCTCCGTTGGACGACTCGGAAGAGGGCAGGGACGGGAGCGGCTCGGCCTCGAATGATATGGGTGACGTCGCAGGCGAGAGCGGGAGCGGAACGTTGTCAAAGAGGTATATTAGGTCCGCGGCGTGATGGGGGACGCCACGCGCGGGCCCTTCTTGGTCAAAGACGTAACGCCATACTGAACGCCCACTGCGTTTGCTTGCTTGAGCGACGCACTCTGTGGGCCAAGCGATGCGAGCGTCCTCGACGAGCTCCAGTACCCGATCAGTGAGTTCATAGGTCGTGTGGGGAGCGATGTCATACGCATTGAGAAGGGCAGTAGCCTTGTTCAGAGATTGGCAAATTGCGCGAAGGCGGCGGACGACACCGGATGCTGCCCAGCTAGAAACCTGTGTACTCCAAAGATCGGAGTCGCAAGCGCAGTCACCAATGATGAGTGGCTGGAGATTAGAAATGGCCGGTGGTGCAGTGCGAGCTTGTGGGTGGGGACTTCTACTTTTGCTTTTACCCCGGTGGACCCCTAAACGGTGCGCCGCAAGAATGTGGGGATGCGCATCCGCGTCTTCTGGTTCCGCCGCAGGAAAAAGGGAGTCTCGCCAACCTGCACGGAAGAAGAATGCGTCATCGACAGCACGAAAGGGGCAATGTATTTCCGCGAGTGCTTCTGCACGAATGTTCCGAAGCTGATCAAGGGTGGAGATGCGGAGTGCACACAGGGCCCGCGAGAGGAGCCAACCCGCAGTAGCGACATCGGGCACATTGTTGTCGATAATGGCGCTCTGCACGATCGCACGAGCAAAGAGGGGATGTGACTTGTTGAAATTAGAATAGAGATGTCCGATGATGTCCGCTGCGCCAGAGCCAGAGCCAAAGAGAGTTATGTTTGAGGGATCGCCACCAAAGTCGGCGATGTATTGATTGACCCACTCCAGGGCCCGACCTTGATCACGTAGGCCTGAGGTAATGTGATGAGCTAGAAAAGGAAAGGCACAAGAAGTGACAAACCGTAATTACCAACACCTTGATCACCTGCTGCACGATTATCTTCGGCAAGCTTTGGGCTTGCTGCGCAACCAAAGAAGCCCAAGCGATAGCTGTGTAGCGTGGGTGTGAGCGCAGATTAAGACGTAAAAGTGACGGACGAACTTGAAATTAACCAGAATGATCGGTTTGCCCATGCGCACGCTCGCAGCAACCAGTGGTCCGCCATCATAAACCCAGCTGGAGCCACAGCCGTGGTCGCCACCCCTGACGGAATAAGCTGAAGGAAACACGTTGAAAGGGGAACACCAACCCATGCACCCAAAACATGACAGGCAGACGAGAATGAGAGCTTTGATGTGCAGGAGTAGTGATGTTCAAATTAAGACAGTCAAACTCGTCCTGGACGAGAACTTGTCTGGGGATATCGGTTTCTGGAAGACCAACGAGTTCTTCTTCGAGGGTTTTCTGATGCGGTTGTGGGCAGATGGGGCTGGGGGGCGGATATGAGGAAAGAGGGGTAGAAGTAAGAAAGAACGCATACCCAAACTTGGTTGCATCGACTGTGGAGGGGTATGAAGAGCAGAGAACTGACTGACGAAAACGTGCGGGCACGATAGCATACTTGATGCCGCGGAATTGATGAATAGGGATGTGGAGAGAGGAGACAGTGTGCTCTACACCGTAGAATGTAGTGTTGAGGGAAGAATGGTGGTGGGCGACATGTGAGCGATCAAGGATCATCGTGGAACGAGGGAGAGGATGAGACGGCTGGGGAAATGCAAGCACGCCTGTTGTAAGTACTTGTATTCCGTTTGCTTCATCGATCTAGGCAAGTCTAGAATTCCAAGAGTTTTGCTCAAAAAGGAAATCCATAATGATAAGTCACGTGATATAGGGTGAAATCGGATCCTCTCAAGTTTGCGCCGCTGCAAAGACAGGCGGCGAGATGACGTACGGAATAGGAATTCGCGACGGGACTGTATCGTGATCAGCGGCAATGAGGCGAACGAGAACGACCAGGAATGGCACTCACCAGAACGATCCACAAGTCGGCGAGCACGTTGAAACGTGTATCCGCAGTGAAATCACACCGGGCAACCCGTGGTCCGTGGATCGTGCACTGTGACAGAAATCGTACCTCGAAATGTGCGCGACAGTGCTCAGCGACGGGCTTGCACTCTGGCCATCATCAAGATGGTATTTATCCTACAGATCGTGGTCAAGAAGCTGAAAGGGTGGGACGCGTCCAACCCATCTTTTATCGCTCCACAGTCATCGATACGACATTATCACCCTGAAAATAGTATTATTCTCCCACGTCCCCGACCCTCCATCCCTGAAGTCGCCAACAGCCCTGAAAGTGTACTACACACTTCGTACTAAGCCGCACTGCATAAGCATCTTGTGCAAATACAATGTCCAGAGGCGTTGGGATCCTTACGTCAAAATTTGCGGCACCTGAGCACGGTTTAACGCGTTTGCGTTCCTTCGCCAGCCATGCCAGCACCTGGACAATCTTGGCCGCTAAATTTCAAAGGTTCGTCGTCCTCTTTCCAATCCGTCAATCTACAGACTCAACCACTGCAGTGATCTCATGCATTTTTCACTCCATCGCCATCAGTTCCGGCATTTTCAGGTCAACGTATCGCTGGTCTATTTGTCGCTTTGGTTGGGAGGATACTTGGGCTGTTATCGCCCTTCTGTTTGATGTTGGTTGCCTTATTTGCTCATGGCTTCAGCAGTCTTCTCCCTGTACGTCCTCTCTCATCACTCCCCTAGTTGTCTGAACGAAAATCAGCCCAGCTTTCCAAAACCAACACGATTCTCAATTTTGTATCAACCGTCACGTTGACCTCCGTTCCGTGGTGGGTTTCCTCCACGCTGACATTCCTGCGTAGAAATTAAATTGTGTCCACAGGGCAGCACGTTTGAGCATGATAACCACCATAATTCGAATTGTGGATCTTCGTGCAGGCATCAAGCGCGCGTCTTACACAATCGCAGTTTCCTTTGGTGTTATGTGGATGGCCGTACTCGCACAGAAATTGTACGTCTGTGATACAAATTCTTGCCAAATGACCCATCATGTTGCCATTTTTCAGTTGACCAGTACGTCCATCGCTTTCTACTCATGAGTGTACGCCGATGAAAGTTCATAGCTGATGTGGTTTCCGATGCTCTCCTCGTGGTTATGCCCGTTTTTTTCCTGCAAGGTCTAAGGATACCACGGACCCAGCGCTTATTGCTCGTCTTGTCGTTTGGCTCCTCGATATGCATCAGCGTTGTCTCGATAGCACAGTCTGTCTCTCTCTTCATGCCTCTTTCCGGTTGTAGCATATTGTTCATTCAAATCAAGGTAAGAATTTGTACATCGAGGCTAGTTCAACTTACTCATCTATCATAATCCTCAGGCAGCACTTGCTACTCTCATCTGCAATCTCCTCATCATCGTGATATTCGCATATCGGTTTTGGAACAAGTCAGAAATTGATCCTGGGACTCATACCAAAAGTGACCCTATTCAATTGACGACTATCATTCCTGGGCGATCGACCCCTGAAATTATTTCGTGCTCAACGCCTTCTTCGTTTGTGTAGACAGAAGTAGTGTGCCACTGACGTGAGCTGGTCGTAAACTAAGCATGGTGTTACATATCAGGAGCAGGGGCATAAGCTAAGTAATTCAATAGATCCTTCGCGCGTTTGTAAAGTTGATTGCGTTGTGCCAATCTGCAATGGCGCACGAGTAACGTTATTGTTTGACGACTCTCCAGACTCCAGCTATTCAATTTGCTCTTCATCAATCCAAAACGGGGTTAGTCATCCTTGGAGGGGAGCTTATCCAGTGGGAATTGCGGCTACGATCTCGTGCATTAAACTCATGGAGACATTCGTGACGTGTGATTTGACAGCTCTTGGCGTTGCGGGTCCGTTCCTGTGCTATTTTCCTGAATAAAACTAAAGTTCAAGTTTTCCGTGGTCTCGTAGGTGAGTTGTACCTCATCTCGTGAAGTCGACAAGTAATGTTGGCTTTCCAGAATGTGAATCCCTGCGGATCGCACACCGTTGGGTAAAGTTATGTAAAACAGCACCCTCCACCATCAGACCGCGCTCTTGTTAGCGGCCATGTATATTTTGTGCCGTGTTCTACTTGTCCAGTGCATCAAAGACGCGTGGGCCGCGGCGCTGCAAATGTCTTTACAACCAGGATCCGACATTCATTGACGCCAATGAATTTTTGATTGCCGTCTCGATTCACTGCCAGTGACAAGCCTCGTTGTTTATGAGCAACGGCCTCTCACGGTATTCGGGCCTTGACACACATGTGAGGGTATGTAAGAAGATGCATGGACTTCTTGACTGCAGCTAAGTTTACCTCTTTTCCTGCTATGTGGTCAGAGCAACTCATTCCAGCGGGAAAGAGTCTTCGCACGTGCGAGTATATTAAGGGACGAGCATCCACGGACAACTTTCCCAACTCGCTCCTTTCCTTGTACTTCCCACAACTGTGTGGTGGACCCTTGAACTCCCGTTGGGTGCATTACGGCTTCACGGACATATACTAGGGTGTAAGTATTTACATTTGCACGGAACCTATGGTTTAGTTTGTCGATATCATATTGTCTGGTATTGATGGGCTCGCTGAACCATGTGGAGCGTTTATATCGAACACAGTGGTCCCATTACCAAGTCGGTCACCCTTTCGCTGACTATCGGTGAGCACATGGATGTTACAAGCTGTAATTAACGTTGACTCCGCGAGATGGCAGCACTGCATGCGTCGCCGATGGCTCCTGTCAAACTCTCATTGTATGATGTGATACCGAATCGTAATTGAAGGCTGTGATTTCTTCACGTTCTCATCATACAAGTCCATCATTTTGGCGACGGGGCCCGTATGGATCGTGGCAATTTCATCACGTCAGGTACGTTCATCGTAGGTCATATCGAGGTGAGCGCCGGCACGTTATACTTGGGACTCGGGAGACG
>JBBPOH010000572.1:0-12162 GCA_038091335.1 Phylloporus arenicola | reverse complement strand
CGGTGTGCCAAGTAAGTGACAAGGTACAAGAGAGGAGATCAAGCATGAGGAAATACAAGAGTAACGACGAAGGTATTTATATGCCCTAGAGTAGTTGAGGGCAGGTCGAGGAAGAGTCCATGAATAACCAAGGAATGCGATGGAATCGCATGGAACAAGAGACATTATAGAAGTGAGTCATCCAAGGGGATGAGTCATTCGGAGGCTATGGAGGATAAGTGCGATTACGAGTAGGTGATGAGTAATCGTGAGAAAGAAAAAGACAGTCCGAGTGAACAAAGAAAACGGATCGTAACAGCATACAAGTTGGATCTTGTCTGTTGCCTATTCCCCTGATGGGAATCACATTGTCTCTGGATCTCAGGACATGGCCATTAGGGTTTGTGATACAACCACTGTTGA
The DNA here is from genome assembly GCA_038091335.1 of Phylloporus arenicola. Taxonomy (NCBI): domain Eukaryota; kingdom Fungi; phylum Basidiomycota; class Agaricomycetes; order Boletales; family Boletaceae; genus Phylloporus; species Phylloporus arenicola. The sequence continues at coordinate 11,760 of JBBPOH010000572.1, read as the reverse complement.
GACTGTGGCAGGTCCATTCCAGGGGCACACAAGCTGGATTAACTCATTGCCTATTCTCCTGATGGGAAGCACATTGTCTCTGGCTCTTGGGACCAGACTATTAGGGTTTGGGATGCAACCACTGGTGAGATTGTGGTAGGTTCATTCAAGGGGGGCACAAACTGTGTCAACTCTGTTGCCTATTCCCCTGATGGGAACCACATTGTTTCTGGCTCTTATGGCAAGACCATTAGGGTTTGGGATGCAACCACTGGTGAGACTGTGGCAGGTCCATTCCAGGGTCACACAGGCTGGGTTAACTCTGTTGCATATTCCCTTGATGGGAAACATACTGTATTGTCTCTGGGTCTGAGGATAAGTCTATCAAGGTGTGGAATGTACAGTTCCTTGCTTCTCTCTATTCTATATCCATAGTTGATGGTTGGTTTCAAGGCCTAAATTCTACTGTCTTTGGTTGGGTTGCTCCTTGGAACAGACATTTATACTTAGTGCTTCCTTGCCATTCTTTGGTTATATTCACTCATCACATGTCTGTAGAAAATGTTGATAGTTCTCTATTTGGAGAGTCTTGGATAACTTGTTGGAACTCATGATGTTTTCTTGAATACCTATCTTCCATTCTTTTATGATCTTGGCTACTTTAAGTTGTCTGCCTCTTTATGTCTGCCTCTTTAGATGGCTGATGCCATCACCAAGTACCATCCATCAAAATGGCTGCCAAAGCAAACAGACACATCATAGTCAAGTCATCTGTGAAACACAGAATGACATAGCTCAATTGCTGCCATGTTGCCAACTACCAGAGGCTGCAGCTTTACATAAATCACCAGGAAGCACATACAGCTGGTGGACAACATCCAGTAAAACATCAGCTTACAGCAAGGCTCACTTCTTCCGCAGTAACCGTAGTGCCATCTCCTCTTCATCGTCGATGTCCCGAGGCCCTGCAGGACGCGCCGATCTGGATGAGGATGACCTGACTCGCTTTAGCGGAGGCACTTCTTCATCCCCGCCCCCCGGAGGTAGATCAAAATCGGGGGTAACATAGCCATCATCACGCTCATCCGATGACCCAATTTTGGCGCGAGCCCCATCCTTCTCGCGCTCCTCCTGTATGGAAAGGATTCAAGGATAGAACACATTAAACAAGTTCTTTCACTTACCCCACGCTCGTGCTCTTTGCGTTTCCGCTTTTTCTCCTTTTTCTTTTCTTTTGCTTCTTGCTTATCAACAACATCCGCGCTCTTCAACTTCCCCTTTTCTCCTTCAACGAATGTTCGACCAGCTTCCTTGATAGCATGCGCGCCATGCTTGTAGAATTCATCCGGATTGACCGTCTCGTACATTTCGTGTGGGTTGCCTTCGTCATCGAACACGAGCTTGTGATTCAGCTGCCCATATTTCGCGACCATCCGTTTCGTTCGGGACAGCTTAGCTTTTCGTTTGGACAGGTTTTCAATATCCGGATCGGGCTCGTTGGAAGCAGGCAGGTCGAGATCGTGGTCGGCACGTTTGAGAGTGATAAAGTCATCCTCTTCCCCGGAATCTCCGTGGTCGATAAGCTTGGAATAATGCACGGATAAAATATTTTGATTTTTTCGCTCGAACATTCTGTCGTACTTTGTTCGTACTGTAGTCTGTGATAGTCACCGATAAGTACGCAATTTCGGCATATATCAGAAGACGAACCTTAGCAGCTTTAGGGTCCTCAGCCGAAGCCGTTAGGCGATCTTGCTGTAGGGATTCTGGGACTTCTTCCTCTGAATCCTCAGCATCTTCCGATGTTAGCGAGCCCTCTCCACTATCCTCTTCGGATGATGCAGCCTTTTCAGACTCGATCTGAGCTTGAAGGGCAGCCACAGTCCTGGACGCATTCTTCTGCTTCTTCGCTTGCTCTCTACCCAAAAACTTGATCTTTGGCGCACCCGGCAACCCAAGCGACTCGGCAAACTGTTTCACAGGTAGTTCATCGACTTTAAATATTGACTTGTCCTTGTGCAGGTGCACAGAGCGAATGTAGGATACGAACGCCTATGGGCTAATTAGCCCCCGTGCACGCTCCAAAAGACGGACTCACGCGTTGTCCGAGGTATTTTATCTCTGGGTCCTGGAACGCAAAGTTTTGAAGTTGATTCTGGATGCTCTGAGTCTTACTCGCACGTATTTTGAGGTTGTCAATCTTTATTCCTTTCTTCTCAAGGGCTGCGAGCATCCCTTCCTCTTCGCTGGGCAGGAGAAGTAAAAGTCCCTTCCCAGAACTATCATAACGTGCCGTCCGACCCACGCGGTGGATATATGTCTCCGCATCCTCCGGCGCGTCCACCTGAACGACCCAATCCACCGACGGAAAGTCCAATCCGCGCGCAGCGATGTCGGTCGCAAACAATACTGCATGCTGTGAAGACGTAAAGCGACTGTACATCGTCAGCCGAGTAGCCTGTTTCTGTTTTCCGTGCATATGGAGTAACGGTATCCCAGGTTGCATCTTGCAGAACGCCTCGAATACAAAGCGGACTTGCTTCCCGCTCGACAAGAAAACAATGGTTTTAGAGTGAAGGTGGGTTTTAATGAATGACCAGAGAATATCTAGCTTTCGGTCGAGCGTGCATACACTGTAGTGTTGTGAGAGACTTGCTGGCGTCGCTGTTGAGCTTCCGACATCTTTTATACCTATTTGAACCGGGTCCTTGAGACTTAGGCGGGCCAACTGCGCAACGGATTGTGTTTGTGTAGCTGAGAACAGCAGTGTTTGACGGGATTTCGGTAAGTGGGAGAGAAGTGCCGTGAGCGTTTTGGCGAAGCCCATATCGAGGATGCGATCTGCCTCGTCAAGAACTAATGCAAAGTGGGTTTAGCGCCATCCGTACGAGAGTACATGCCACCCACCGAGAATCTGCAAGTTATCGGATTCGAAGCCAAAGGTTTGGTCCATGTGCTGCAAAAGCCGACCAGGCGTCGCGACGAGGATGTTCATTCGAGACAGACGTTCGCGCTCATCTTTGAGATTCTTCCCACCGATAACGAGCCCTGCAGAGAAACCATGATAGCAACCTATGGAACGCAGCACGTCGAATATTTGGACAGCCTTGCTCTTTGCGTCACAATCTCCATTCAGCTTGAGCTTTGGACACGCACCAATTCTCGTGTTGGTGATATTATCAAGGCTCCTAGTCCATCTTGAGGACCCCATTTTCGACGATAGAGTATTTCGAGCATCGGAATCAAGAAAGCAAGAGTCTTTCCGCTTCCTGTCCTGGCAGCACCAAGCACATCCTTTCCCTTTAATGAGACCGGTATGCTGGAAGTTTGTATATCGGTCATTTCGACAAAGAAGCATTTTTTGAGACCTGGGGCTACATTAGATATCTGACCTCTTCCGTGATGAAGAAGTGACATACCGCGCTTGGTGAGATGAGATATTGGGAGATCAACAAACGCCCTCAAATCCTCTGGAGGTTCCTGAAAGGATCTCAGCCGCGTCTAAGTCGATGAACCAAGTTTATATGGTTTACTCACGAATTCCATAGCAAGTTTATCCAATACGTCCAGCTGCTCTCTCTCATTCATTTTCTTGGCCATGACAGAGTGAACTTGTTTTGCTTGCTTTTTCTTGGGCTTGCGTCGACTCTGTGCATTGGATTGCCCCGCCTGCGGACGCATTTTGAAGAACGAATGGAACTATCCTCCAAGCTAATCTCTGCAGGCTTGTGCCTTGGGTGCTTATGAGAAACTATTTCCATTTATGTCTTTGGCTTCTCGGCGAGGGTGTCGGAAATCGGCAGACACCATAGACTCATCGGAGCGAGACTACATCACGAACTACCCCTCGGCCGAAATACCATGACGATTGTTGAGTTCGCCGCCCCATTACCCTTGACAGTCAGCCACCTCCCTAAACGATGTTCCTGGCCCAACCCAGCGACCAACAGTAACGTCTCGATTCCTGTTATCTTCACCGTCATCGATCTTCCGTTTGCAGCAGGTGTGGCGCTCTCCGTAATGGAAGTCGGTATGTTTGCCCACGAAGCAGCATCCAAAAAGCCTTTTGGAGAGGACAAGAGCTGAAGAGAGTTGACGACACCTGACGCTGGAACGGTTCCGACAAGGGAGAAGGATCTCAACTTCGGGTCCAGCTTCCATATGCGTATGGCACCGTCCCATGAACCTGCATAGATGTATTGTCAAGTTCGAGTATCACGGAGTAAACGGAAAGACTTTATGTTACCAGATGCGAATATGTCGGAATATTGTAGACTTGCTATTGACGTTACCCACCGTGGTGTGCTAACAACGCCTTCGGTGGACGACTCTGCTTCATGCAGTCCATGAGAGAGTGCCTGAGTGAATAACGGTTTCTTTTTTTGAGTATTCCACAAGCATATAGAGCTATGACAAAGTTGTCAATTGTCTGCCTCCCGCGGAGAACATAGGAAATACCCTGTGTCACCGCCGCTAACAAAATTGGTTTCATCAACCATAGCAACACACTCGATACTTCCTTCCACGAATTTTTTCTGACCTGGTGTATCCTTTCCCTTTTTCCCCTCCGTTTCCCCGTCGCTTACGTGCCCCTCAAAGGCACCGCCGTCTAGAAGTTCGCGGAGTGCACTCTTCCCGCCACCACGGAATACAAGCTGACTCTCCTCTTGGATTTTCCAGTATCGTAGCGTTCGATCTCGAGCACCTGCCGAGACAGCTGTCTCACCGCGGAGAGCATCTATGGATACGATGGTATCTTGGTGGCCGAATAACGTTTCGACATACCCCAGAACGGAGAGGTCAAATAATTTGACTGTGCGATCATAGGATCCAGTATATAGCTGTAGGGTACCTTTACGAAAGGCAAGACCCTACTGACATCGCTGACATCAATGGCAATATCCAAACGAAAGACAAGAATTCGCGCACGGATATGATGTCTTTATGCCCCCAAAAGCCCTTCACCCATTGGTTTTTCTCAGCGTCCCAAACGCCAACCTTTTTATCCTTCCCGGCACTGGCGAGGTATTGGCCATTGCTACTCACTGCCAACGCAAGCACCTCATCCGTGTGACCGTTGACATCAGATGGATTTGCTCTCTCCTTTCCTTTGCCTTTCGGATTCGAACGTTGCTTATAAAACGTAGCTATTTTCTTTCCGGTTCGCAGATCCCATTTGTTTATAGTACCGTCTTTGGAAGCTGTGAACAGATACTTGGCGTCCTCGGTGGCCACGGCCGACGTCACGGAGAGCCGGTGGCCCCGGCAGCGGAGTCGTGAGGTAAGAGTGAAGTCATACTAGGCAAGTGATAGGTATCAGAGGAGTGTAGAAATGGATATGGCTTACGGTGTCGGCAATGAATAGATGTACTTTTCCAGAATGCTCAAGCACGTCTTGACGAAGGCGTGCAGATATGAGCTCTTTGTCGACCTCTGCGGCATCAAATTCGCCTTCGGCTGCACAGATATCACGAACAGTGGGTACCGCGAGATGATGAGCACTCACCGAGGCCTTCTGCCACATTCTGCAAATAGAGCTTTGCGAGTCGCAGACGCTTCGCGGCGGGTGTCTCGTCGATATCCTCGTCACCGCTGGTTTCCGGTTCGTCGTCCGCACGGAGATCGAGGTTGTCGATGTCAGGGTCATCCTGGTCTGTCTTTTCCGAGTCTAGTTCCTCGTCCTCCCTGCGTTTCTTTGGCTTAGACTTGGATTGAGCGCCATTAGGCCTGGCTTGTCGCGACTTTCTTTTCGTGTCTGTGGAGGAACGTTTTCGTTTCTTGGATACAAAGAACGCGTCTGGCATAATTTCCCCTTCGCCAAGGCTTGATCGAGAAAATATGAAGGTTAGGCGGACATGTGATCATTGCCCCGTTATGGCAATCTCCCGAGCCGATCCGCTCGGGATTGGTCGGAGTGGCGGTGCTCCTGAGCTGCCCTTTTCTGGCAAGTTTCCCAGGCTTGTCGCCCCTTTGAACGTTGATGATCAAAGCGTCTCTCTCCAACAGACTCCCTCGTCAGTTCATCACTGCCCGGGTGTCGCTCTCCACGATGAGCAGACTCTCCGTCAACGACCTCAACCACGCCATTCGAAACGTTCAGTACGCTGTACGCGGCGAGCTCGCCATCAAGGCTGAGCAGTACCGCGTCAAGCTCCAGCAGAACGCGAATTCCCATGACCTTCCTTTCAACCAGGTCATCTCATCGAATATCGGAAACCCCCAACAAAAAGGTCTTGATCAGCCTCCGCTGACCTTCGTTAGGCAGGTACGCCCACGTTTTTATGTGGCGAACAGTTGCTGTATAGTCCCTCCTAGGTTGCCGCATTGATGGAATACAGGGAGCTCAAGCATCTTGCTCCAAATGTTTTTCCAAAGGACGTCGTTTCGCGCGCTGATGAGCTATATGAAGAAATCGGCTCTATCGGCGCGTATTCTCATTCTCAAGGTGTCCCACTCATCCGCAAACACGTCGCGGAATTCATCCAAGGTCTTTCTCTTTCCGCCCATTCATCGCGTTGTGTTCACTTGGTATTCTTCGCAGCTCGGGACGGGCATCCTGCATACCCAGAACATATCTTTCTTACTGGAGGAGCATCTGCTGGTGTTTCCCTCCTCGTTTCAATGCTTATATCTGAACCCGGCAAGTCCGGCATTCTGATCCCCATCCCGCAATACCCCTTGTATACCGCAACCCTCGCCCAATTCTCTGGAGTGCCAATTCCCTACTACCTAGACGAGACGAACGAGTGGAGTACATCCGTCAACGAACTGAGGTCCCTTCTTGAAAAGACCCGTCAGGAGGGCAAGATTCTTCCCAAGGCCCTGGTGATCATTAATCCTGGTAACCCAACCGGTGCCCTCCTTAATAAAAAGACACAAGAAGAGATCGTCGATGTTTGCCACCAGTACAACCTCGTCCTCCTTGCTGATGAAGTATACCAAGTCAACCTTCACCGTCGAGAGACACACTCCTTTACCTCTTTCAAAAAGGTCGTTGTCGAGTCTGGAAAAGACGTCGCTCTCGTGTCCTTCCACTCTATTTCCAAGGGTGTCTTCGGTGAATGCGGCAGACGCGGTGGTTACTTTGAATGCACCAACATAAACCAGGATGTCCTCGCTACGGTGTACAAGATGGTCAGCGTCGGTCTCTGTCCTCCCCTCCAAGGACAGATTGGTGTAGACTGCATGGTCCGTCCCCCAAGGGAAGGAGAAGAAAGCTATTCACTTTGGAAAAAAGAAACCGACACGATCCACAAGGCCCTTGCCCAGCGCACATCTCAGGTGGTAACAGCCCTCAACGCGGTGAAAGGTGTTAGCTGCGTCGACCCACCTGGCGCTCTATACCTATACCCCCGAATTTACCTGTCCGACAAAGCAATCGAAGCTGCGAAAGCAGCGGGCAAGGAACCAGACGCGTTTTACGCGCTTGCGCTCCTTGATGCGACAGGCATCTGCGTTGTCCCTGGGTCTGGATTTGGACAGAGGGAGGGAGAGTACCACTACCGGCTGACATGCCTGTGCCCTGGTGTGGAGGAGTATGTGGGCAAGCTCATCAAGTTCCACAACGATTTTACGCAAAAGTACCCTCATGAATGATACCGCGTTTCTATTGGGTTCTCGTGATGTGCTATTAGACTAATCATACACTGCTGTTCACCTATCGTCGTTGTAAAGTTATCATGTACTATGTGTCATCGAGTGTTGTCGTCCAACATCCATGTCAGTTACACCACCACTTTCTTCGCTCGCTCACCGAGAGTCTATTGCCCGTCTCCTCACACCTTTGCGCCGCGTTCGTCCTACCGCTGCTTTCTACAAACTTGCTGCCCATCGCATACCAACCCTATGGACGTTGTACCGTGGACTTCAGAGGCATGCCGAACGCGAAAATGTTAGCAGGATGTACCAATGCCTTCGGGACGTATGCTGACACGACGTCTCAGTTAAAATGGCGGATACGCACACTCTTTGAAGCGAAGAGACACACAATACAGGCGCACATTGCAAAAGCACACCTCGAGCGAGCTTACCAGGTAGGCATAATCGCGTTCCGCCGCGACACACTCATGTCTGCGTTCGCACAGTGGCTCGACATATGCGTGCGTGCAAAGCAGGGAGACGCGTATCTTCAAACAGTCCTTGACAGATACGACCGTATGATCGCGAGCAAACGCGAGAGAAGAGAGTTTGGTCGGCTTGTCCGGGAAGCCTTGGTGTGTCCGACATGACGACAGTCCATCTTACCCGTGTTCGCTGACTATCTACGCTACGACAGGATGAGCAGGCGCGCTTGCACATGCGCACGATCTTCAAAGGGTCATTTGTCCGCCCGACGTTGTACAACAGGCTCCTCCCGCGGCTGAGCCCCCAACCAGTGGGCATCTCGTGCATGATGCACAAGCGGCGTCTTGGCAGAGAGCGACGGTACGAGCAATCCGTAGAACTGATGGGATGGATCAAAGACCTCGAGATGGAGAGCGCGTTCGAGAAGCAATTGCGTCGCCTAGACGAGCGCGTCCAACCGGTGTTTAGCGACGACCCAAATGCATGGCGTACGTGTTCCGACACGCTAGTGGTTTGTTGCTCACGCGAGACTAGTACGACCGCTGCGAGAGAAGCTGCGGATCATGCAGAAAGCGAACGAGCGGGACTATGATCGTTTATACTCGGATTATTCCCCTCGGCTTCTACTGCGGGGACTCGAGGCACGTCGACGGAAAATTCGGTACAAGACGCGCCAGTATGGACGTGAACGTGCCGGGGAAGTGTTTCCGTCCACGCTTGCGCGCATGCGTCAGGGCCCGCCTGCACATGTGCTCACCAAGATGACTCCCGAGGAACGGAGGACGGACAAGATTGTGAGGAGCCCGAGTGAGGCGGGGTATACAGCCGTGGTAAAGATGAAGATGGGAAGGAAACTAAAAGATGGTGAGACGTGGAAGATGGAGGATGGGAGGAAAGAGGAGCGGGAGAGAGTTGAGAGGATAGAAGAGGAGTTGAGGAAGGAGAATATGCGAAGACGGACAGCGAGCCTGGAGGAAGAGATATGAGTCGCTGTCGATGCGGTTGAGAGGTATGTGTTATCTGTCATCGATTTTGGAATATTTTGACCATGCTGAACCACCTCTCGCTGTACAGTTGAATGTGTGATTCGTACTATGAGGCTGAAGCCGACAAGAATGGAAACCAATTCACAAGCATGTGCAGATATTACAATGTTGTCCCAGCCATGTTCCGTCCTATTACCACTGGGGACGAGTTTCATCCTAGGCACGCACCAAGCCATCTCGTCTGGCATGGATTCGGCGCACAAAACGTTGATCGACATCGCATCTGTCTCTCGACGAGTCGTTAATACCCTAACTCGTTACGATGGTTGCAAGACTGTCGAAAGCTTTCGCCCGGACAGAATCGTTGTCGGTTCTCGCTCCACCTTGGAAATCCTTAACAAGAAGTTGCTTCTACAGGATGACCGTGTCGACGTTCGACTTGTCGATTGGCTGGAGAGCAGGGAACCCCAGGCGTGTCTGGATCAGATGGAGGATATTCTCAATCAGAAGGTCAAATACAGTGCCAAAAACTTCTTCAAGGGATCACAATCTGCGCGCATCAAAGACAAGAGTGACGAGGCCATCAGACTATTCGAGATGCGTCAAGCCTACTTTCATTTCTTGCTCACGACAGACGTTTGGTGAGCGCGTCGATGGTTTTATGGTACATGGGCGTCTCATCGTTTCGTGTTGTTTCACCCGAGGGGAACACTTTACTTCATCTCGCCATACGGGCCTCCAAAGAGGGTGGGTCTGCAAACAGTTCGAGCCCTCATCAATGCAGGATGCAATCCATCTGCATACAATTTGGCAGGTGAAACACCTCTTCATACTGCTGTCGGGTGTGGAGAATACTCCACTGTGAAGTTCTTGCTCTCATTGAATGTACCATTACCACCCGATATCTTGCTCGCAGCATCCAGCTCTTCAATGATATCTTTTCTCTTAGATGAAGGTGCTAATATGCATGCTATTTCAGCGAATGGAGACACAGTCCTTCATGTTGCTCTGCACTGTGACTGTTACTGGCATAAATTTCGGGAAGTTACAAAACTCCTTGTCCGAGATGGTTGTAATCCATCTTTGCCTAATGTTCTCGGTGAAACGCCTCTTCATGTTGCAGTTAAACGAGGTTATCTTCCCGTTGTACAATCCCTTCTTTCCCTGGGCATCCCACTTCCTTCCGACATCTTGCTCTCTGTGGTTGGCGCGTTTTCCTCTACGACAACTCCATTGATCGAATTCCTCCTCAACAATGATGCTGATGTACATGCTATGACTCCCAACGGTGACAATTTGCTTCGTATCGTTGCTAGGTCTTACGCTGGAGAAGAAGAATGCGTAAGAAGAATCAAGATCCTCATCAGTGCCGGATGTGATCCCCGAATATGCAACAAGGCTGGCGAGTCGTTGATCCACTGTGTTGCGGCAATGCACAGACATTGCACCGTTCTGGAATGCCCCGTTCTGGAATATCTGGTCTCAATTGGCTTACCAGTCCCTTCTGATCTGAAGTTTGATACTATGCATCGCCCGTTCAAGGATTACAGTCAAATTACTCGTGATCTCATTGACAAAGGAGGTGACATCTGTACTATTTCAGAGAATGGGGACACATTGTTGCATCTTGCTGCGAGGATCCCAACGCCACCTCAACAGACGCCGGAGCTACTCTACTACACCGAATCTTTGTTGCTAGGACCTTTGCACACGAACGCGATCTTTTACAGAGTGCCAAAATCCTGATGGAGGCCGGATGTGATCCCGAATCTCAAGATCTGGATGGCAAGACGCCGATGCATCTTGTGGCACGGCTTGGATATATCTTCATCATCGATTACCTCCTTTCGCGAGGCATACCGCCACCTCATGATATCTTGGTCGACTCGCAAGCAGAGGTTTTCCGTTTTTTCCTCAGAAATGGTGTCAATGTCCAGAGTTTTATACCAATCTTGCCATTGCACCACGTTCTTCGTTTCTTCGACGAGGAAGCGGACTGTTTGGAGCACATCAGGATTCTCATCAATGCTGGCTGCGACCCCTCCGTGGAAAATTGGCTTGGAGAAACACCGATCCACATTGCAGCGAGGAATCAGCATTCATCCATCACCAAATGTAACGCTCCCTTCCAATATTCTATTGGCTGCGGTTTCTAAGAGATGGCTCGATACGAGAGACAGTGTACCGCTGTTACGTTTATTGATCCATGAAGGAGCCGATGCAAATGCCTCCACAGATAACGGAGATACCCTCTCCATCTCGTTCTACGCCATGTTATCCCTCTTTATCTACCACGGGAACAACTTGGAACGGTGTGCAAGTGTACGGTGGTTCTACTGAACGGGGGTGCCAACCCCTTTGCACAAAATGCGAACGGAAAGACTGCGTTTGACCTTGCAGAAGAGTGGGGGCACTTTTTCAAGGATAATTTTCTGCGCTTGGTTCGGAACGGTACTGCACATCGGATGGATACCGTGCCTGCAGAAAGTCGTGATCATCTATTGGGCAAGTACACCACGACAGCTCATCGGGATAGTAATTTAATCCTGAGGTCTCAGTAGGCGACTGATAGCCAGTCTCGCTTGGAAGATGCGAGCACGAGGAATCCGAGATCAGTCAATGGAGCTGATACCATTCTTGAAGTCTATCAAAGCTACTGTCGCATGAGTTTTCTGTATCATGGTCCTGGCATTTTGTTTTCCTGTTATCGGGAATGCTTCCATTCAATCTT
>JBBPOH010000571.1:0-12187 GCA_038091335.1 Phylloporus arenicola | reverse complement strand
CCTGGCGGACGAGATTTGGTATGAACGAGCCTGTCTTTGGTGCCAGGCATTCGTTTGCTTGACACACCTCATGACTCAGAGTGTCACGGCATCAGAGGAGTAGCAGTTTCAGCAATATACAAGTTTGAATGTCCACCTAAACAGTTCGTGGGCTAGCTGCTCTCTGCCAGTCGATACCCCAACATAATCATGATCGTTTCGCAACAAACCTGAGAGGAGGAACAGTGGTACAGTACAAACGTCTCTGATTTAACAAGTAATTCAAAAGTGTCTCTACCAGCCTCAAGCTCGGAGACCGATAATGGCTTCAAACAAAAACGGGGGCATCAAACCGGGCAGAAGCGGTCGGGAAATTTGGGTAATGGATGTACAAGAAGAAATTGGTTCTTCACGGTGACATGTCCATCCCCTCACCCGCATCGCCTGGCTTCGCTACCAATGAGATGATATCTTCATCGTCCAAAATGTCTCCAACGAACTCTGGCGGGAGCTGCGATAAAAACAGTCTGTTGGCCATTCGAACATCATCCTAGTTGAAAAAGAAAATTAGACACCATATCAGACCCATGTAAACACCAGACCCGGAAAAGTCCTACCTTGATATCATCCATCCACGGCAACTGTAGCGTTGACCCCTCGTCCTCCATTGTTTGCGAGTAAAAGAGCAGGTACGGCCCAGCGCCGAGGTGGAGTCCCGCTTGGTCATTCAAAACAACATCCTCAGACACCTGTTAAAATGTCCGAGGTGAGTCATCCGTTTCCATGAGAACCTTGAGTTACCTTTTCAATCAGCGAATCTGCAATTTTCCACCAGCAAGACTTGTCGTGCACATAAGAATACAGGTGCTTCCTGCCATACAAACCATCGTGCACAAACACCACCCGGAGATCATACTAGAGCACACGTTTGGCAAACAGACACAGGGAAAAGAACACAATTTTGCACATGCCTTGAACCGTTGCAACTCCTCGCAGTCAAGCAACGTCTCTGCCTGAGTACGTAGCATATCAATCCTCTCGTCGGCAGCTGTGGACATCGTCGTCAGTGCTAGTTTGCGAAGGTAAGGTGAGGCCCAAACCCTTGATTCCCTCTTCTATGGAAGTCACAATATCCTTTAGCTTTCGTGTCGTCGCCTGAATCGAATTACCGCGCTCCAAATCACCCCTGGCATCAGCCACGTTTTCAAAGTAGAATACGGCAGATTGAAGATCCTTGAGGGTATCCTTGCCCTGATCGCCACATGAACATCCGAAACCCATTCGTAAAACGATCAACTTACATCAAAATTGGCCAACGTTTTCTTGTGCAACACGAGCCGTTGAACCTCATCCGACATGTCCTGTTTTTGCCTCCGTTTTGCCTGTGCAAGTTCAACATTCTCTTTCAAAAATTGGTCGAGGTATATCGACTTTGGGTACGCGAATGTTTTATTGGTGGAAGCACTTGGCGTCGAGGACGAACGGACGAGTTCGAAAGCAACCACTGCAGAGGGTTCGAATATAACGCTCTGCTTACCCGGCTCAGACTGGGGTTTCGATAACTGCGCAGAAAGCCGTCCGATGAGATCGTTTGACTCTCCGCCGTTGACGTCGATCGGGACTATAGACGTTTCTTGAAGGAGTTCGCCCGGTTCACTGACACCACTGCCATACTGAAAGTGTAGTAGCCGTGGTCTAAGAGACAAATATAAGAGCCTCTTCCAAAGCACGAAGAGTAATGAGTTACTTGGAAAGAGGTTGTCCGTCACGTGCCAATTGGTCTATGAATTCTTTCTCGAGGGTCGCTGACAACCTAGAAAAAAACTCTGAATACCTATCAGCCACTTTCCGTCAAGGCGCGAGGCAAGCACACACTTCGAGAAAGCTCTCCCGGAGGTTGAGTAAGCTTGTCCCAAGGCTCGATACTGAATGCAGGGAGTCGTTTATCCACGTTAAGATCACATAATCGAGCAAGATCCATGTGCGTGAATATCTCGCTGAGGGCCCACATTGTGTAATCTAGACACATGTTCATCACGTCCACCATTTTGAAGTCGTACGAAGAAGTGTAGCTTACCTGTGTCATTCATGGGGGGTGCGACCTCGTCGTTGGTTGGAATGGGAGGACGCCAACAGGCCATGCGCGCTCTCACTTGAGGTACATAGAACAATCCTTGGAGGATGCTCGCAGCATATACCATTGATTGCATTGAAGGGCGTAGCACAACAGGACTGACACACGTTTAGCAAAGATCCACCAAAGCGTAGCATGAGTGACACTGACCATCCATCCCTCCGCAGCTGCTGCTCTACCGGGAAAGGCTCGAGGGGATCAGAGTCCCCCACCTCCAAACTGGCTTCAATAGCGCGATTCAAGCTTTGCAAATAGTTTGCATCGTTGGTGTCGGTTTGCTAAAGATACGTCAGGGAGGCCACTTCCAGACACGAAACATGCTCACATGCGAGGGGACCATTGCCCAGCTTGGATCCGGCGCACGCTCGCTCGGACCAAAGACAGGTCCCTCTGGTTGCTGCGACTGCACCATCATCTGATCCTCCCGCTGACTAGGCGGGTACAACTGCGACAGCGACTGATATCCCGACCCCACCGAATACGACGGCGTATACACCGAGCTCCCAGAAGCATGTAGCGTGTTCATCGACTCCTGCATCGCCCGATGCAACTCTTCGTCCTCCGAGAGTGTCAGATCAATGACGGGCGTGTTCGGCCGTCCATCGAGCGCCGCCACGTTCCGCGTCTGCGGCGTCTGAGACACCAACATGTTCGTCTGCGCGCTCGGCCCCCAGCCCGAACTCGATGCGCCGGGCGTCACAGCCGGCCACCCCTGGCTCTGGATCTGGTGCCCCCCCACGCCCGCGGCTTGCTGCGCGCCACCGGGCCCGGAGAGCCCCACCATCTCCTCGCCGCGCTCGCCCTCGAGCAGCGCCCCCCCTGCCTTTTCGACGTCGCCGCCGTACTTTTTGAGGATCCGCCGTGCGACTTCGCGGTCGAACCCGTCGCCCATGAGACCGGTCAACGTGTCCACCGCCTCCTCCTCCCTGATTTCGTCCGGCAGTAGATGCATCCCCGCCCCCCGGTCGTGATCGGCTTGATCTTGCGCGCGGTGGTGGCTGCGAGTCGGATCCGTGCTGCGTGAGGTCCGGGTAAAGTCGTCGTCCTCACCGTCTGTGAAATGCAACGAGTTGTCTCCGCTGTCGTCCTTGTCCTTATCCTTGTCGCTGAGCTTGTCCTTGTCGTGAGCGATCCAGCTGCGAATACGACTTGGTCGTCGCGCAAGCCGCCCTTGCCCGAGTCTGCCTGACGACGCCGAAGTGTAGTAAGGGTGGAGATGAGACTCGACTTGCTGCGCCACAGACGACAACAGATCACGTAGACCGCCGCCTTTGATTGAACCGCCGACTGCAGGGGTCGGCTTGGGTGTCATCGTATGTACTAACTAATGAGAACCAGGCGTCGTCCTCGAGGCCGCCAGTGCCTCGAGGCCCTGCATTCCCCGTAGTAATCAATCATAATTTCATATCTATGCCATCAAAGCTTAGCTTCATTCATTATTGTACTGTATTAGTACTTCATCTATCTTCCTAGCTAGGGAGAAAGTATACAGAACTTGGGTCCATGATAGTGGAAATTACGAACGCTTGATAGTATGGAAGAGTGAGATTAGAGACTCAGCGACAGACGATAACAGTACGAAGAGCGAGCTACAAATTTAAACAGCGTGCACGTTAGGTAGGTAGGGCGATGCTATGAGAGAGGCGCCGGATTTTCTGTCAGTGCACCCATGTTAGCTTCCGCACACATCCCGTTCACGTCCATCACGTACCATAAATACTTCCATACTGTTCATTCAAATACAAACCCCCATGTCCCTGCGTATTTGCAGTCGCAGACTGGCTATATGAAATCCCCATCTGCGGAAATGACGTATAATCGTTCCAAAATTGAGGATATCGACCCCCGCTCGTTGGTTCGTATCCACCGTGACCACCGCCACTCGTAGGATTTAGCCGGGATTGTCCGTGTTGATGAGACGGGGTCAACGTTTGCGGTAGCCGTCGCTCATCGATCAACCCAGTGCTGTACATCTGAGGCAAGACGGACGTAGACAAAGTCCCGGGGAACGGGTCGTACGAGCCCTCTGGTGGTGCAGACCAGGAAAAGTACGAAGAAGACTGAGTCGTCGACATCGGTGTCGTTCCTGAGAAACCACCCTGTTCTGGCGCCCTTCCCTCTGGTATCTGGAACTGTGTTGAACGCCAGGTCTGCGAGTACGGCTGCGACGGGGGGCCCAGAGTGCACTCATTGGGGGAGGGCACATGTAATTGGGAGCGTTTGTGTATATCTTCCGAGTCGGCTGCGTGCTCTGCGGCACGCTTCTGTCGCTCTTGACCACTTTGGCTTGTAACGAGTTGACCGAACTGGGGGACTTTGGTCGCGTTTTTGTTCAGCGGGTCACTCCCACGCAGAAGCTCGTGAGCGCGGGCTGCCGAAGGCCAAACAGCCTCCATATCTTGCAAGGCATCCATACACCTGGTTAGCCCCACCCGCGCCTGAGGATCATTTGGATAGACGGATACTGGCACAGCTCGCATGAGACTTCTACTAGCATATGCAACGATATACTCACGACTTGTAACATGCATAATAGCAGCAGTGAACACGTAAAAACAGAGAAAGACAGGTGCCCGCTGAAGGCAATACTTTTCACGGTAAAAGGTCACTATTGAATTCGAATCAGCACCACGTCCTTTTGCACGGGTGTAGTGACCGACCTATGGATGCAATATGGTTTGCCGCGCCAACACAAAGCTCATAATTCTTTTTACTTGCTGCACGGACTTCGACATCTTCTCCATTGTCCGATTTGCTAATGTAGAGTTCAGATATTCAATCCTCGATGAAAAGTAGAATTGTTACACACTTTTTGTTCAACAAATATATTTGTCGAATGCTGGAACGCGTCGCCTGAGCCTTCAAAACGATGAGAAATACAAAAACCGCTTACAAAGGGCGATGCAACAGCAACGTCGTGCACCAGTATTGCATGTGCAACGTCAATATATTCGGTGGCAATGTCCTCCCGTTATCCATTGCACTCAATTTTCCCGTCGAGTCATAGCGCAAATCAAATCGCAAGTGTTCCGGAAGATCAAAATACCATTTGTCCAGCAATCCTTCGATAGGAATGGATTCAACGTTTCGTGAAGAGGTAGTGCGGATGGAGTAGATGGACTGGACGATCTTTGACAATATCGTGGCTGTGCGTCATGTCTGAATGCAAGCACCCGACGAATACTTGTATCGAACTCACATAGCGTTGCAGATGCATTGAAACAGGAGACAACATAACCGGGGACAGGCGGCGTTATCTCGACACCGGGACGATATCCATGTTCTTTGGTACCGGGGGGCGGCGAACAGTGTGGTGTCCAAATCTCCTGCTCGTCAGACTACCGACAAAGAGTGAGTGCTATCCATACAGCAAGACAAGGGACGCACCTCTGCGATACCAGGAAGGTGCGTATCATAGTCCCTCTCGAAGATAGCCAAAGGGCGGCCAATGTAGGTGCTCACGTAACCATCCAAGACAACACATCCCCACCAGATCCGCCTTCGTTCCTGCAGCTGGCGTGATCCGAACAATCGACCCATACCCACTCTCGCCCATCCGTCAGCAGCCCTGTGCATGCCCAAATCTTGAGCCATCCGCACGGCCATTCCTGTATACGCCCATGCTTGAGCCATAGCACCAATGCCGATTTCCCGATAACCGAGGAGTAGTAAAGATTGTACAGTGGAAGGGAGGGACGAAGCGTAAGTGTTGTCGAGTAGATTCTTGGCCAGCATAAGGAAGTCGTCTCCCGCAGTCCACATCGGAGTGGGCTCTGGTGGGTAAGAGGACGTCGGAGTCGAGCCACGGGCAGAGGGAGGAGAGGATAACGGGGAATAACGAGCGGATATGGCAAACATGGTGAGTAACAAGAGATGTGAGGCATTGCGTCGCTTTCCCGGGGTAGGAGAGCTACTTGATTTAGCCAGATCGGAGGAGGGAGAAGGTGTGTCAGCTGGTGGATTCTGCATGCTAAACAGACATTGAATCAGTGTGTCGAGTTAATCCGTATCGATCCTACCTTTGATATCCTTCCCAGAAGGCATCTTTGTGCAGTATGGGGAATGCAGGATGGACGTAGGTAAAGTATAATTCCAGTAAGTGTTGTTGCATCGGTGGTTCTGGCAGCATCGATGCTAGACCATTGTCGAGAGCTGCAGACGTAAGCGGAAGGTGTCTGGTCCTGGCATTCACCGGGTTCTTGTTCGAAGGATTGCTAGAGAATGGGCCGAAAGCCGCGGAGGGCGACGTTGGAGCGTCCTGGGCCGAGGGTGGAAGCGCCTGAGGCCAAACCCGGGCCTTGGGAAAACGCCTGGCAGGGCAGTGATTAGCAAAGAAGCAAAAACGTCACTTTGTCGTGACGTACCAAATGCCGCCCTCGTTTCTCGCTTCTGCCTTTGCATTGAAGCCCAAGAGGTACAAACCACTCGCCTTGCCATGGTAGCGAACCTGGTCGTCCTCGTTTAAGCTGAGTTGTCCAACAGCATCCGTAACATCGTCTTCGCTGTCGGAATCGGTACTTGCGCCCATGTAACCAGAGGCATAGCCACCGCCAGATATATAACTGGGAGTTGCATGGGAGGAATGTGCTGGACTTGCGCTGCTATTGCGTGGCAGGGAGAGTCCCCTGGGAGAGGTATGGCCATCTCCCTCGTCACCATCAACACGGCGACGTTGTCGTCGAACATGGTCTCTATCAGAGAGAGGTGTGAGTTGGATGGAGGGTTGAGGGCGTGGGGGACGCGGATCGTTCAGGGCGATGGCATCGGAAGTGGGGATGGGAGAAGATGAAGAAGAACCAATTGGTCGCGAAAAGGCTTTTGATTGGAGCGATGAAGCCAGCAAAGTGGTCACACGGTCTTGCCACTCATTTGAGGGACTAGCGAGGTAGAGTTGTTGGGATGATCACACATTTGAGAAAACAAACTTACTGCATAGAATGGAGGTCAACGCCAGTAGAAATTTCTTGTGTGGGAGCATGAGGGCGTGATTTGACGCTGCCAGTTTTGCGACCTCTGACACCATACGGGGACGAGTCGACACGATTCAGAATTTCTCTGGCAAGCGTGTCCTAGGCGTGGGAGTCGACAATGAGTGAAATGAATGGCTAGCATTATCACACACCTTTCTCAAGATCGTCAGGAGACGATGGAGAGTGTCTGCCTTTTCTGGGGATTGAGGGTCATGCTTTGCATGTGAATCGGTGCTGCCTAATTCCTCGGGGCTTTCAGCATCCACGGCCAAGAGAATGCCGAGGAGGGCCTCAGTCTGATGGAGGCGGGCCTCAATTGCGTCAATGTACCCCTTTGGAGGGCCACGCTTCCGGGACGGACCCAGGAAAGTGCATGCTGATATGACGTCATGGCAGGGGCAAAGAGAACGGAAGGAACGTGTTGACAGGGATTGGAGGAGACAAAGTGGAGCGAGGATTACGAAATGTGATAACCATTTGGAGGAAAGACGGATGAGAGGACAGCATAGGAGGGTCGGTTCCGGTAACATCGATGAGGGATGACGAAAAGGAGAGAGATTAAGTGCTCACGTGTACCAAGCATGATGCAACTTTTGCAAGCGTCGCTGTCCGCAGCATGCTCGCACTTGCACTTGCTTTTCCTGCACTGATCGCATGCTGCGGAGGACGTCAGCGGCGAAGTGAAACGGACAAGGGGGCGTGCCTTTGCTGCTCCTGCGGCGGACGATGCGCTCGGACTGGGTTTGCGAGGTGGGGCTGGAGACTGGGGGGAGGTCAGTGGCTTCGTCTGCGTCCTCGTAATCGTCGTGGAAGGGGACTGCGGTCATGTCGAGTGCGATGTTTGGATGGGTCGTACGCTTGGGCCAGTCTGACATGCCAAAGCGAAAGAGGGCGCGGCTTGGGGTGGGGTCGAGGGGGAGGGGGTAGGTGAAAGGGAAGGGGTGGGTGGGTGAGTCCTCGGACTTTACGGAGGGCGTGGTGGAGGAGGAGTGGGTAAAGATGTCTGCAAAGGGGGGACGATCAAAGCTCATTTGATAGACGGTGCGAGGGGGAAGTGTAGCGACATGTCCACTCGTCCTCGTCGTAAAAGTATCCAAAGTGACTTTGATTCGCTTACCTCACTGTAATAACTCCGTGAACCCGCCCGCAGAGGGACGTACGTGCAACTCTCAGTTCTCACAAGGGCTGCCTCCCTTCGCATATGGAACGATGGCTACGTTCCCGCGGGCCTAGTTACACTCTTTCCCCAGCGCTCTCACAACGCCGCAGCCCTGCCGCATCTCACAACTCAAAATTCAATAGACATGACCTAAGCGAGCACGTGTCGATCGAATCATCTTCCTTTCGAGCGTATGTTGTAAATGAGATCCTATAGTCTCGCCTGTTTTAAACGATGTTCCGTGGACTCCCTCTTCCATAGCAACATGCCTGCTACGCCGGCTTTAGCCGCTGTATGTGTTCAGTTTTTGCACCCGACCTTTCATGAAACAGATAGACTTCCAGTGCCACCCCACGTGGCACGCTCCTGTCCTCGTCGCGCAGCTTTACGTGCCTGCCATCTGCAGTAAGTCTGCTTCGGAGAATGCAGGTCGCTGTGTACACCCATCCAACAGCGGGACACTCGGGCACCTTGTTTGCCGATCCCTTCCGCGCCCGCCTCCGCACTCTTAACTCTCTAACATCTCCTTTGGTTCTCGCCTTCGTGACACGCGGTACCTCATATCGGCACCAGCTATGTATTTGCAATTTCAAAACCACCCCCGTTCCTTCCGGATAAATCTGACTCAGTTTGCAATCACAGTGACGAAACCAGCTTGAGACGGATCGCTGGCGACCTCATGACCAGCCTCCCAGCATGGCCTATGCCGTGACGGACTATTACGGCTCAGCCTAAATTCCTTCCAGTCTTGAACCCTGCGGCGCTGCCACACGAGCATAAATGCAGTACCACTACGTCATCATTGTCCGAATCGCGGACTGCGCCGACGTCGGTATAGAACCCTTGTTTTTGGGCGGTCGTTTGCCCTCGTCTTATCCCAGGCTGCGCGGGCATCTGGGCTTGATCCCCCGTTTCCGCGCAACCCCGCTCAAGATCAGTAACGCTGTGTCGATCTGTGTTGGTATACATGGCACACCAACGAGGTTGACGAAAATAGTTTCCAATTGCAGACACTGCAGAGGATCTATCTCCATCGACTCTCCTGCCTCGTATCCAGGTCATGTGCGTTCATCGGAGCGCTAGGGTTCTCGGCGGATGACAATCGTCCGTGATCTAAACGTGATGGCATCTACTGAATGGCCGTCGCATGCTCGAATCCAAAAGTGATTGGGATGCCATCAAAGGGGCTCGGTTCGAGCCACTTACCTCAGTCCCACATTCCCCTTCGCCGACTCTTTGTATAGCACGCCAACATCTAGGCCCTGCAAGTCCGACTAACCACGGGCAGCCGGCCACGAGAGCAAGTAATCTGCCCAACTTTATTCACAAAGTTCAGCCCGAGACGGCTCGGCATTGGTACAACATCCACAGTATCCCGCGAGAATCGGGGAACCCCTACTTCTCCGGTGTAGTGCCTTTGCATAGGGCGTTGACTCATCGTGGGTGTGTTTTCTGATTAGTACGTAGTATGACCCATTCCAGCCTTGCCGTCCTCAGCTCTGCCCAGGGAGCTGACGCATGATCTGTCACCTGTTTGCTCTCACCTGTCTCTTGCCGCCGACGAACTAAAGCACCACTCAAACCTTGCCTGACAACGGATGATGCCGAACGTCACGGATTTTGTATCTGTGGCTTGCTTCCCAGTCACACGTCGAAGCAAATCAGCGAGAACAGCGGAATCATGCTTCTCGTCTTCGCTCTATGCCGCGTCCGTATCATGTCATTATCCACTTCATATCCTCATCATGATCAACTGGAATGCTTCGATCGACTTGAACCTTGCACGACGATCAGTCTCCAGCGTCTAGCTATGAGTAGATAGAGGATTCAGTATGGGATAGTCCCCAAGGACGAACGGTTTGTAATCTCCACGCGTGAGCTTCTAATCACTGCGAAACCTTGTCGTCTAACCAACAAGTGCAACAATGTGTCAAACAAGGACCTATTGAAATCGCTGGCCCCCTTTTTTTTCCTGGGCACGTCGACGTGCTTCCGTCCACTGGATCAAGTTTTCTCGTCAAGCTATACGTACGTGCTGCAATGAATACGATAAGTCAGGTTTTCCGTGGCCCAACGCCACTGAAAACAAGGTTTGAACGTTTGTAGTATAGTCCGAGTCAGCCCCAAGGTCCAACTTCTTCTGATGATCAGTATTGCTCCTAGAATTTGATCAGCCGAATCTCGGATTTTTTTTGCGTGTACACATCTATGCCGCAACTAAACGTTTCAGCTCCCTCAGGCTGTCGCATTGTCACTTCGCAGTTCATTCAAGGGGCTAGGTCTTCTTCGGAGCTCTCCAAAACCCATGTGTACAGTATGGCCCAAACATTTGGTTCGCGCGCTGTGTTCCCTCGGGTTTTTTCTGCGGCCGTGTTGAGCCAGACCCCATCTCGTTGCCGTCATTCAGGTCAATTCAGTTCTCCAAATGTACATCGTTGTCGTACGGGGCTTCTTGCGCGTGGCTCTGGCCTATGTCCGATCGAACGGTCTGGAGAGTCACCCCAACATGAAAGCCTGAGGACAGGGCGCGGCGACGCGCTAAATGTGCGGGGGAGATAGTTGCTCCCCCTTGAAACTTGGGAGGGTCCTACCGTCGCTGGTCAAGGCGACACGACGAACCGGTGAATACAGGTCGCATGCTTGTGTGGAGGATGAATGGTTTCGGAGTCGGTACGGTCAGCGTAGTCTTTATCGACAGGCTCAATACCCAAGGTTCTCGAACTTCAAGAACGACAAGCGAGGTACCGACACCTCGTTTATGCATGCCCGCCGAGGTGAATTCGGATGCGGTATATTTGATATGATCGCCGCATGGCATGGAGTCAACCACGGCGCTGAGCGTTCAACTTGACACTCACTCGGCATTCACGGCCTTCATTTACGAGAAGCGCTGCTGCCGGCCGCTAGTATGATGACCTCGGATGGGGAGACGTTGACATACCCTGGGTGGAGTATCGAGTGGTCACCGAGCAACGTGGACTCAGACGTGTACGTTCCCCCCGACGAACAATCATGTAGCCTCTCTAATCGCCCCCCTTCATCCAATCAGGTCGAGGGGATCTCAAACCATATTCATCCACGTGCGGAGCTCGTCGTTCAATCAATTTGAGAAAGTGATATGCTACATGTGGCTGGGCTGGGGCGTTCAAAAAACCAAGAATCGCAACACCGAGCACTTGATTTTGTACATAATGAGGGGACGAAGGGAGTTGAAATTTTGAATAAAGGAATCATTGAACTCACGTAGGCCAGCATAAAGCGCGTCGTCGCCTTCTTCTTGGTTCACGACTCGGTCTGTCGGACTGTGTCGTTGTCTGGAAGTGATCCGACCACGGGCTAGAGATGCCGGCGACATTTCCCGAGGACCTTGATGTCTAGCGAGCAGAGCACAAGGTGTTCAGCGCTGCGTCACAGCGCCCAGTGTGTTTCAAAACGGCATATCGAAAAAAGCTGATGGAATGATAAAAAAATTCGACGATGATCGGGGAGCTCTACAGCGACGGCACGCTGCACCGCAGTATTTGTCAAGAGTCCCGGACGATGGCGGTGGCGATAGGATCATGTGGACAATGATCGCGTTAATCCATACTCTGGGATGACGCAAACAACACAATAGCCTGTGCAGCCTCCGCCCTGGAGCATTCAATAGTAACATAGCCTGCATTGCAGAGACAGGACACGTTGGCCTTGGGTGACCGTAAGTGCCAAGAAAACGAGCCGAGGACAAGGTACATATCTGTGTTTTCAAGCTGTGTGCATACGCCATCTTACCCACAAGGTTCTCGGGAAATTTCTTCATGGTCCGAGCGCATGTAAGACCTGAGGAGTCACAAAAAATCTGAAGCAGAAGAAAGAAGAGGATTTGCTGATCTTACATCATTCAAAGTTAATCAGATTTGTGCCTGACCATTCAGCATGTACTGGAAGTTTGTTTTAACCCACAAG